>OX411783.1:3833564-4125823 GCA_948252455.1 Acleris cristana | reverse complement strand
TTTGTCACGCGATAAAAACGCAACCATACTAGGCCCGCTGAATGAAATGTTTAAGATAAAACCAAATTGCTACAAAATTTAAAGTATTCCGTAACCTCTCAAAATGCTTAGGCATTTGAAAGTGCATTTTTATTGTGGATTTTGTGAGCAAACTGACTTTTTCAAGAGATTATTCAAAAGCGCAGTATAAAGTAAATTTAAATCCAACATTCAATAAAAGTCGGAACTGACGGTGATTTAGTTTTTAAAGCGTCAACGTTTTAAACGTTCAGAGCTTTTAGAATTCTGCCTTGTACCTTTAAAATGTGCTGGATTGCGTTAATTACGTTTAGTTTCCTTATGTTACGTTAGTTATTTCAAATGCAATTCTGTCTCAAATGAGAGTTTGTTCATTCTTTTTCACGTCAAAAATTGTCAGTACCTATAGGTATAGTAAAAAACTGGTCAATTGTGAGTCAGACTTGCGCACCGCGAGTATCGAGAGCACACTTGGTTGGTTTTTACTATTTGTTGTTTTTCTTTACTTTGATCACACCACATTTGACGACTACAACTAAAACAAAATAAAAACGTTATAAAAAAAAATGTATGGGGACCTCCGGACCTATCGTATCCGGAACACCACCTTTGACGCCTACGAAGCTAGAGGTCCTGGGTTCAAATCCCGATAAGGGCAGATATCAGACAGACCTCGTCGGCAATGGCGGGAAAATAACAAACACCATAATTTTTAAGTAATATTTTGTAAACAAAATAGTTGGATTCTCAACAAATAAACTCACTTCACGTTATTTATTCGTACTTATTTTTGTTTTTGAAATACTGGTTTTCTCGATGAAAATAACCATTTAAGTGTCCTACTGTAATTTTAAACACGTTTTAAGAGTTGTTGGTAATTCTGTAGCTCTGCCTACCCCACTCTGGGCATGAAGGCGGGAGTTTGTATGTAATGTATGTAGTAGGTGTAAGTATCCCAATTTTAAATGCAGCCATTCTGTGAAAATGAGAAAGATTATGCATAGGAAGCCACTAGATGCATCAGACATGGTATACTAGCGTCCTGTTCCAAAGAAAACAACTTATATAAAAAAATTAGAGGACAGCCGCGACTTCGTACGCGTAGAATTAGTTTCCCGCTACTCCCCCCATTTCTTCCCGTTGGGGGTCGATATTCGAAAAATCCTTTCTTAGTGCTGACTTACATCATGAAAGGAACCCCTATACCAAATTTAAAGTTTCTAGGTATAGTAGTTTAGGCTGTGCGTTGATATATAAGTTAGTCAGGTTTGCATTAAAAAAAAGGAGAGCCAACAAAGAGAGATTTTTTCTTAGTTGACCAAAATGAATACAATAGTTAAGATATTAGTTATATCAAGCAAAGCGGATAGTAACACCAGCAATTTCTTTAGTGATTCGACTAACATCTTGTTGCTATATCTAAAGTCTTAGTTGATGTATCTATCGTCTTGTCAGGCTCGTGTGCAAATCAAGACGCTTACGCACAACAATCACAATCGTGTTAGAAGCTACCTTTTTTTTTCAGTGTGCCTTTTATATATATAGATATCGTTATAAAACTTACATTTTCATCCGTCGTAGAAAATGTTTTACATATCTACATTTGGCTATTGTACAGTGATTCCATAAATGTAATATTTTCTGTTCAAAGGGCTTCGGCAGAAAAGATAAGCGGATTGACTCCAGCTGTAAGACTCCTCGCCTAGCCGCTTATGGTATTACCCGGATTGATTCAGCTTATCCCTTCTGAATCAAAATACTATTGAAACTACTTCACTCGCTCTATTTTTTACCCCTTTGAAGTTATAATTAAATTATACGCCTCAGTGAGAAGATTAATTGGATATAATGAAATATTACTCAGCTGCCTACTACATAGAAGGTGGTAAGTGGTATAGTAGTTTAAGCGTTTTAAGTTTAATGTAGTTACCGATAGAATATAAAATGCTTCGACTACTACATTGGTATCCCCTTAGTTACTATAAAATCAATGGTTATAATTACACTTTATCTTAATTAATTTGATATAATCAATCACGTCATGTGTGTGTTTGACGACGCGCTGGCCTAGTTGGTAGTGACCTTGCCTACGAAGCTAGCGGTCCTGGGGTCAAATCCCGGTAAGGGCAGATATTTGTGTGATGAGCGCGAATATTTGTTCCTGAGTCATGGATGTTTTCTGTGTATTTTAAGTAGATATTTTTCTATATAAGGATTTATATCGTCATCTAGTACCCATTATACAAGCCTAGAGCTTAGTTTGGGACTAGGTCAATTGGTGTGACATTGTCCCATGATTTTTTTTTATTTATTTAAAGCTTATGGCTAGTATGGTTTCGTTCACCATTCGTCACTCTCTTACTTAACCTACGTGTCAAAAAGTGACGGAAGTTTTATCCACGTTTTGTCACGCGATAAACGCACCTATATAGGCCCCCAGGGGCTCTATTTTATTTGATAAAACCTAATTGCTTTTGACATATGAAGGAGCGTCCTCACTGAGAGCATTCGTGTGTAATGAGCATTCGGCGCGAACATCGAGTGGGCGTATAAGCTTTGTAACGCTCGGCTCAACGACGCCACTCGAATATTCACGCGAATGTTCGCAGTGAATATGCTCCTTTATTGTAGTGTTTTTAACTCGGCCGCCATTATACCCAAGTAAATAAGAGCTATCGTAACGTTGGCAATATGATAACATATTAAAAGCAATGTGGTTTTACCGAGTAGAAGTTTGTACAGGCGTACAAACATAACCCAGCTCGTAAAGAGTAACATCATTATTTAACCACAAAGCACATTAAAGTCGTTTATATTTCCCATAATTTTGACCAAACAAGTCGACGTTTGTTCAGTTCTCAAAAGTAAATTACCCTGAGGGCACATTAACAATTAAAATAGACGGGTCTTACTAGTCCAAATGGTAGTTAATTAAGGTTTTGCTACTTTGAAGCCCTTTTACGTCTGCCCTTGTTATAGTTACATTCGTACATCCCATTGATCTCTTTACCGTTAGTTTTCTATTTTATTCTATTTGACACTATAAGATGCTCTCGACTTTGCTCGCGTAGATTATGTTTTGTAGACCTTTTTCCATTTATTTCTGTTCTATGAAGATTTAAAAAAGGCTTCTAAGGGCGCCTTTATTTAGGACTACTTCTTTCTTAATTACACGTTTTTCATTCAGTAAATAAAGCATCCGTCACTCTCGCACTTGCACACTGGTCAGAAAGTGACAGCCGTTTTATCCACATTGGTAAACACACTTTCGAAGTACTGTACCATTACCATGAGTTACAATTACCATACTCGCTAGCGAGTCGAATGCTTTGTCCTTCGCAGACCTCGCAGTATTCTTATAGAGTGCGAGGGACAGAGCATTCGACTCACTAGCGAGTATGGTAATTGTAACTCATGGTAAGGGTACTGATCTAACTAAAACTTTACAGCTACATTTATTCCTGATTCAGTCTTGATTTTAGTTTACCTCTTATCTAATTGATTCAGTAAATTGTTATCTCTAGGAAAGTTCCTTTGAGTGAAGTGAGAAAACCCGGACAGTTTCGCCTTACCTAATTTAATGGATGTTGAATTAGTCACTCAATGGATGTTGATTTAGTCACTATTATATCAATTAATCAGCTAATTGCCATCCACTCGGACGTATCCCTCCCCAAAGGTAGTTAGTGATGTTGTTACAAATGTTGAATAGGTTTATTCAAATCTCCTTTAATCAGAATGATTTCAAATCAGAACACGGGTTCAGAAAAATTAGACTTTTTACTTTGCAAAACGTCGGATATCCGCCATTTTGGCATACAGGTAAAAACTGGAAAATGTCGAAATTTTCGTTGTATAATTCGCACCACGAAACATGAACCAACATGGCGGTTACCGCGCAGGTAACAATGCGGTCGCTATGGTAACGCGCGCTACCCTTACACCGGGCAGTTTATCGCCTAAAAAGGCTAAAACTCGACTTTCGCGCAGGTTCATGTTACGTGGTGCGCATTATAGTACCTATGGAGATGGCGGAGCCCACGAACATACCCTAAAATCTTAAATAAATTTAAAATTTTATAACCTGCTAATCTGGTTAGTTGGCATTACGCGAACTTTTCATTACTTTTTAGGTCAATTAGCGGCCTTAGCTTTTCGCCATTGGCCCTGTATTAGACTGGCATTTTTAGTAATTATACTAGAAATTTTATAACGTTAATTTCAAAAATAAATGCATTTATTTCACGTTTTAAATTCACGATCAAATATCAAAAACATAATCGGTAGTCTAGTAGAGCTAGTCAACTTGTTGCTTATAAGTAACAGATTATAAATATATTTTTTAGGTCGCAATTGTTACTAAGAACATAATTTATGGAATCTGAAATAGGAAATTGTATCAGAATTTGAATTTTATTTGAAAAACGTGGCAAAAATATTAGTGCGTTTTATCCAGTTTTGTCTTGTGACGTTAAATAACCTTTAGTTTAAAGCTTTTTGAAACGAACTACGACGAACATAAAGCATGTAATAGTTTAATAAATCCCTAATATTTACCTGCGGTACCTCAAATAATACTGTCTCTTACAAAAATATCATGCTTGTAACATTTTTACCCAAACCTGTTTTTCAAAGTACTTAAACTCCGTGGTTTGGAAACATTTTTCTTCGGAAAAGATAAAAAGTTCATGAACTTTGACATTATTTTCGTCTCGCAGATTGTGCGAAAGTCTAACATTTAGAGTAAATACACTCGAGAGCAATAAAAATGGGTCACTGTGCATACAAATTTACGTATTCTGCGTATCGTTTTCGGTGCTCTTAGGTCGGTATAGAATAGGAATATATTATACTACAGTAGTCAAGGTTACGAGGAAAATGTCTGAGGAATGGATTATGTTATAAAATAAGAATTGAGGTTTAGTATGTGATATTAAGAAACAGTTGAGACCTCGGTTTTTTGTCGCGATGTATTTATTTTTATCGATTTAATGAAAAATTTAAGTTCAATCATTTAGTCCAATCATCCAATTCAATCATGTTAAAACATCAAGAAATGTACTCTTCATTACACGACTGCCCAAAAAAACGAGTGTAATCTTTTCAGCGTTCATGTATGTAAATGTATTTTACGATCCTTTATTCCACCATAACTTCTAAACGCCTGATTTAAATGTGTGTGGTATCGTTAGAATCCTTACACCATCCCGGGTGACATAGAATACCTAAAGTGTAAATTGAAATAACAACAATGGCAAAATGACATATTTATCTCAACAAAAAAAGTCTTCAATTTTTTTTTCTTTTTTTTTTTACACATACATTTTATTACAATATAGGTATCATTTGAAAGGTCTTAATGTGACCATCTCAAATATAATACGAATATATTGCATTAGTTAACGGGTTTAATAACAATAACAAAAAATGCATTCGGGTTTTTAAATCTTGCTTTTCATTTACCTACTTATTATCTAGGATACTCTTCAGTAATCGACCCATAACAATAGTAGATTGTTAACATGTAGGTAATATGTTAATAGCAAATAATTATGATTATCATTGCGGATCAAGGATATGACCACGTACACAAAAACGTGGTCATAATCCTTGATTGTACCTACGTAGTGCCTAGGTACTACCAAATGTCCTAATGGAGCACTAAATCGTCCGTGATTGAACGTGTCCTCGACCGATTCCTTTTGATCCCTAAGTACTATCGGAGGCCGAGCGCGCCAGGAACGTCAATTTTTGCATCGGCATGTGACCCTTATAAGAATTCCTGCGTTCCAGGCGGCTGAAGCACTTACCTAGCTCACTATAGTTCCCTATAGTTCTCATATCTATGCGCCAGCTCACGACCCTAATGCATTAAAATAAGGTTTAATATCGCGATCGGAAAGCCGTTAGGCGTTTTGGTCTCGCTCAGATGATTAATAGCTTTGGTTGTAGTGTGAAGAAACTTTGAAAAGTAAAAGGTAATAGCGGCATTTTTTGTGAAAATGTAATCTAGTTTCTTGCGGAGTTAATGTCGTAAGGGTCAACCGATTTGGGTTGTGAGTATTGAGCGTGAAACTTTGTGCAAAGTCCGTCTGGGTAACTGTCACCGTCTGTTAGCCAAGCAGCGGAAGTTATTCTCTTAAAAACGGCGTTCGTTCGGTCAAACGACGGAACGATTGAACGCGGCGGTTTATATGTATAAACCGGCGAGTTTAAGTAGTCCTGTCAGAGCGTACAAAACACATTTTAGCGCGTGCATTCTCAATTAGGCAGCAGGGATTCTGTCGAACGATAGAACGTATAAGGCTGCCTAATTAAGAATGCTCGCGCTATAATGTGTTTTGTACGCTCTGACAGGTCTACTTAAACTCGCCGGTTTGTATAAGCTGCGCCGCGTTCACTCGTTCACTCATTCGACCGACCGAATGCCGTTTTTAAGAGATTAACACTCCTGTTTTCGCACAGAAGTGTTATTCTTTTAAAAATGGAACGGTCGGTCGAGTTAGTGAAGTCATACGAGCAGGCTCACTCGACGGGTAAAGCGGAGAATGCACGCTCTCAAATGTTGTTTTGCTCTGCGGGCCTAGTATGGTTGCGTTTATCGCTTGACAAATGTGGATAAATCATCCGCTACTCTCGTACTACACGTGTCAAAAAGGGACAGATGTTTCATCCACATTTTATCACGCGATAAACGCAGCCATATTAGGCCCCCTTATGAGTTGAAGTTGTCCATCTTCAACTCGCTGGTTAATAATTAGTCCGTTAAGTTTAAAAGAGAGTTGCCTTAGATAAAGTAAAATCTGGTTCTTGTCGATCGGTCTATCGGCAGTGCCCTGCATGCTCGTTTGATTTCTATTTGCCATAACAAAAGACGACTGAAGCTTGTCCACTTCTCTTTAATTGAATAACGAACAACCCTGCAGTATTTATAGTCTGGCTATGAGAACCTATATAACCTCTAACTTTAATGGCCTTCTCCAAACAAAATGGCCTGGCGGCCAAAGAGAAAAATGGATCTTATCTAATCTTATGCTACTTAGAATCCAAATCGTTGAGTTGTGCTTCAGATTTGAGAAAATGCCTTCCTAGAATGTTGTATCGTGAAACCCTGTAACTCTTTAAACACAAAAACCAATACTTTGAATACTTACACTAACAAATTCAAATGAAATAATTGAGTTACTATAGAACGAAAACGTATTCAAATGAAAAACAAACAATGTACTCGCGTTACAAACGAATATTGAAAAACAATTACTGAGAGCCATTCATTTCAACACGTGGGAGTAAAGTTTCATTTGCGACTACGTAGGTAATATTAAACCGATCGCCATGTTTTTATGGTACATACACAATCCAAATAAGAGAATGTTTTGCTCAAAAATAATAATTATGGTTATGTTGTTTTGTGGAGTTACACACGAGCTAACTTTAATCATTAAATGCAATCATATAGTGCAGCAATACTTTATATCGTAGTATAAAGTTTCATTTAAAGACTGTACACGATAAAATCCGGGCATGCATGCTCTGGTGTATTTTTTTAATGAATGCTAATTTTCAAGCAGCACTTTTATGTAATAGTCAGTGGTTATGAAACTACATAATAAAAATACAAGCATAATAAAATGTTAGAGCGTCTGTGACTTAGGCCATTATATAATCCACAGTACCAATATTTTTTTGTACACGGTTTTCTGACAGTCTTTACCAACTTCTCCTGTTAAAACATTTTATTATTTTTAATTATACAAGCCAAATTAAATTATACCTTAAAAACATTATCTTTTCACAATAGTTAAAACTTTTCTACTTGTATTCAGATTGAGATAGTTCTGAGGTTTTTTAACTTTGGCGAATTTGAATTTTTGACAAATATATGCCTCCCATACAAAAACAACTTTCAGTGCTTGGAGTAAAAAGTCTTCCTGACTACTACAAATAAAAATTAGTTTCAAAAAGTATTTTTTCGGAAAGACGACATTCTAATGTGCGTAAAACAGCTTATAAAAATATAAATACAGTTGTGACATTGTAGTAGGAAGCAAGTGAAGATAGTCAAAAAACGCTGTACAAAATATCAAAGGTATGATAAAATATATTCGGCGAAAACTCACATATATCCAGACATTATTATACGATTTTATTTTATTACATAGTATTATAATTAAACAAGTTATTTTAAAAAAACTGCTTGAAAATATGCATTCATTGCAAAGATACACCAGAGCATGCATGCCCGGATTTTATCGTGTACAGTCTTTAATGATCAAAATTAACTAGTGTAACTGCAAAATACATGAATCATGGTATCACGGGAATTACGCGAGACACGTCATTAGCCGAGTTCGCCATATTCTTTTATCGAAAGAGTGGTCCTAGAAAAGATGCATTCGACGAACGTTATCGTTATCGAAAATGTATAGGATTGACGTAAGCTGCCAGATGGTCGCGTCAAGCGCTTATGACAACCCCATATTTTTTTTCAGTTTTCGATAATCGTTTTATCTTCTCATCCTATCTTATTTCTCGCTGCATGATAAATTTTTTTTGGTGGTCATAATTCTAACTTAACTTTCGTAATTAATTTTTAAGATATCTTGAAAACATCATGGTTTCAGCAGAAACTAGCGTTCGATGAGATGAAATTCGATGAAGTGAAACTCGATAAAATTATGGGTTATCTTTTTTAATAATAAGCTAATTGACACATTCGACGAAAAGAAAATGGCATATTAAAAATTAACAAGTAAGCAAGTTAGTTTCTTAAACAACATTTCACAAAACATTAACTTTTTATGCCAAAATGATCACTAGCCGGGATAAATTATTTGCGACGTGATAATATGCGATATTTTTCCGCAATACATTAGTAAACCGCGTAAATGACATGTTCACAACTTCACAACAACTAAAGCCCTTTCAACGTGTACGAAATACAGCACTTCGCGAGAGGATTAAAGTTGGGAAACGCATGGGAATTGGGAAGATCGCGGTACTTCCATAACTCATTGGGGGTTTTGTTAAGCGGCTAAACCTTTGCAGCTGCTATCTTACAAGGAAAAATCCGCCACTTAAGAAGTCTATTCATAGTAGGGCTTGACTAAAAATGGTTTCTGGAAACTAAAATACCTGTTTAAAAACATATGAATAAAATAAACACTTTAGGACTCGTAAAATGACGGTCGGAAGTCGAAACACTGAAATTTCCATACAATATTTAACGTACCTACCTACCATTTCAGACCGAAGAGCTGGCAGTTTCCTCGCTCAACGAATTAGTTTAGCATTTCAATGAGGAAATGCTGCTAGCATCTTTGATACTATGCCGTAGGGGCCGTTCTTGGATTTAATGTTTAACTTGATATCGTACATATATTTTATTTAAGCTTAGTTTGTATTAATTCCATATCTATAAAATGGGTATGTGTGTCCCGTGTCTGTATCTATAGTACTTAAATTTGATAGCAGGTCGATATTTACCACTAAACCTACTTTTATAATATTAGGGGCTTATTTTGTTTATGATCTTAAGCCATTGTTTTATATAATGCTAGGTTAAATATTATAATTGTATAAATTAGCAATATTTAAAAAACGACTGTCTGTTGAGTTTCTTGCGGCGTTTCTTCTAAGCACCGGTGTCTTGCGAAGCGCTGGTAGATTTTTGACGTGTAAAAGTGCCCGTGCGGCCTAGTTACTGAATAAACAACTTTTTTTTTCTTTGTAAGCCCTGTAAAATAAAGTAATTTTAGTGATCAGAAGCCACAAATTTATTAACATTTTTTGACCAGATACCCAAGTTTCGATATCAGTCAACAGGTCCTCACTAATTCAAACTTCTACCTCAGTGAGCACAGAAATCTTTGTCGCACCCAAATACTTTTTCTTAGTCGGCTGGGTCGCTGTTTTCTCCTAACTTCCCAGCCCTTTCCATTATAAATAAGTTATGGAATGGTAAAGAGGGACAATCCTTTTACGTTTTACGCTATTTAGTTTTTGAAAGGAAATGATTTAGACAGTTTTGTTCGTTTCTTTTCCAGGTACACGTTTTAGATTTTAACCTATTTCATGTTTATATTGTAATTCTTTAATTGAGAGTAATAATTTATCCCCCCCTCCCGGCCCAACTCCGCAACCTCCGAACCAAAACGGGTCGTTTGCGAACTTAAAAATAAATTGTATGAAAAGCGTAAGTATGGTTTTTATTTGATTGACAAATACTTAAGTAATCGACAAAAAATATACAAACATACAAACATGAATACCATCTCAATTCACTGTAAAACCTCAACTCACTCAGACGATATACTACTATAATTGGCCGAACACCTGAAAAAATATATGACTTACAATAGTAGGAGATCCGAATAGGAGACGAACTTCACCTATTAGCTTTTTATTCGATAAAAAGTATTTTATATCAAATACCTATGGTAAGTAATTTATGGCGAATAGGTTGACTGAAAAATTTCAGTCCAGTACAGTAAATAATGAAAATTAAGCCTTTAGAATATTTTTTCCCATCCCATCCATAATTTGCACTAAACCTAACGTTTGCATATTCTATACTTTCAATTACTATGTCATTGGTCTATTAAACAAGAAACAGCAATGTAAAAAAAAATCATTTTTAGTTTTTTTTTTTATTATGGACTGTACTGGACTGACATTTAGTCCATCTATTCGCCATATATTACTTATAATATTAAATTTGATATAAAATATTTTTTATCGAATAAATAGCTAGGTGACGGTCATCTCCTATTCGGATCTTAGACATGACGCTTCTAAACCCCTTTAATTAAGTACTAAGTATATACTAGAGCTGACATCAATTGCCATACTCATTTTCTCGATGTCGATGAAGCAACGATGTGTTAACGTAACTTCCTCGATAGAAGGTACATTCATGCTCGGGGACAGGTCACGTCACTAATGTTTGTGAGTTTACAGATGCAATTAAGTACTGCAAGCGCGCTGCATCACGCTTGCCGCAAAGTGTTTGTAATGGGGGCAAGTGCAAAGCGGTTGCAGTTCCAAGTCGAAATTGAAACATGCACTGAATAATTTTACAGGGTGATGGTAATGTAAAGTTTCTTTTAGTAGAGCATAGTACAGCTGTTAATGAAGATTTCAATTAACATTTGAGTATTTTTAGCAACAAAATGTCTTCTATTTCTTCTTTTCTTATTAGTAATGGTCCACTGCGGTTCCGCAGTGATTTCGCCAGGGTCAAGTAAGTGAGAGTATAGTTAATCAGTAAATTATAGTCAAAGCTAGACATTTTTAATTCGGCCATCTTTCCTCCCTGAAGGTTACCGGAATAAAGCAAAAGGTCACGTAGTGCGTTGTCCGAAAAATCGTTTAAATACTTTGTCGAATTATTTAATACAATAGCTTTTTGTAGCTGTCACGTTTTCGAATCGCAATTACTAATCGAAAACGTCGACTTAACCGAATCTATCCGCCGCACGAACCTTTAAGTTATTTAAGAGACGCTATTTTGCAGCTCATTTCAACTGACCGGATACAACGCAGAGCGGTTCTGACCCAGCGATCTCTGTCCGATTGCATTCCCTCTCTATCCGAACGGACATCATTTTACTTTGCGTGCTGTATGGGTTTAACAACGGGAAGTGTTCTAAAGAATTATTTGAACCTTTACCGGCGGCTGAGTTCCACCGTCGAACTATTCATCGTAAAGCCAGGTTTTTTCAACATCACCTTGATAAATTTCGTTCTTTCACCGTGCGTTTCACTAGGCACTTTTAGCCTCGTACAGTGAAACTGTGGAACAAACTCCCTTCGGCGGTATTTTCCACTAGTTATGACATGAGTGCCTTCAAGAAAAGATCTCTCATTTCCTAATTGTCTGGCAAAGAACCGACAACTCTTTTTGAGTTGCTGGTGTTTTTGGGCGGTGGTGATTAATTCCCATCAGGTAACCTACATGGTCGTCTTTACTATTTGAACGTGGACTTTTACAGAGTCTGTCCGTAGACGAACCTTTAAAACAGACACACGTTAACTATTTTATGAAAACTTCATCTTCAGTACACGATGACGATATGAAAATCAACGTAGATGTCAACGTACTAAACAATTGTTTTACCTATTAATTACGTGACCCTGATTCCAATTGCCTTCAATTGTTCGTTTTAGCTTACTGGATAGAAGAAAAAATGTTCGAGATACTTTCCATAAACCATGTACTTACCTCAATACATCATCGACGGCGGGGATCTGTTTCAGAAAAGAACACTCCTTATGATCAAAGCAGCTGTTCCGTAACTTGTTGAAAAAGCACAAAGCTTACAATCAATATTAAAACTACTTTTACACTTTTGTTCCTCTGTTGAATGACAGAGTGTAAACATTAAAAATGTTCTTCACATATTAGTCTTAACAAACTTAACATCTTATTTACAACAAAATTGCAAATCCCAAGTTATACAGCAATGTTAATAACAGACGTGGAATTTAAAAGAAAATCTTTGCTGGTGGAAAACTGTTTCCGCTTCAAAGAGTGCCGTCGCGTTTTGATTCGATTGTTGCAATTGAAATCGCTTTAATACTTTTGCTTTATTTGCCGGTTGAGTCGATTAACTGATTCTTTCGAAATATAAAATGGAATGTTTGACTTCTTTTGGTTTTATAGTTAAACTACACCACGGTAGTTTGCCAAGTTGATAGTGACCTACAAATCAAGCAGTCCAAAATTTAAATTTAAATTAAAATCGACCAAGAAATACGGATAATGCAAACGTTTTAAACCGCTAATAAGACTGCGGTTAGACAGAGAGATCTGATATGCACTATGACGTCATGTAACAGGTCGGCCATATAAACACCATGTTAAATTCTGTTTTGCTAATAGAAAGAGATAGGAAAAAATCTTTGTTAGCTTATATCTTGGTTATTTTCATAGCTATTAAAAAAATGATTTTTCTCACCTGTTTGTTACATAAATCAGCTTTTATTTAAGCTGTAAAAAAGTCATGAATATTCCCTATTAAGCTTATTTTATAGTCAATTCCACGGTACATTATTCAGATATCAAACATTCAATTAGTCCAAGTGCACGGACGAGTAGCCTTCGCTTTAACGAGATAAACTTTGTTACGGGATCCATTTGAAAAACGGAATAAATAGACCGAGACGATTTAATTGACACGAACAATTGAAAAAAAAAACATTTGTGATGCAAGGAGCGTTAGATATTAAAACGTTTTTGTTAAAGTAAGTATTTAGATGGTTACCAAAAATATGAGGTAATTTTCAGAAGATAATTTTGAATTTAGCGATATTAAAGAAAGCTTACGCATGGTTATCTTTCAAATCCAAAATAATTTAATATTTATAAGAGAAAAATCGACTGGCGACTAGTACCGACTAGTACTATTTTATTTTAAAGCTATAGTTATTCAAACGTTCTTGAAAACTCATGTTAATTAAAATAAATAAATATCAGGGGGACAATCTCACACCAATTGACCTAGTACCAAACTAAGCTCTAGGCTTGTACTATGGTTACTAGACAACGATATAAATACTTATATAGAGAAATATATTCTTAAATACATAGAAAACTTCCATGACTCAGGAACAAATATTCGCGCTCCTCACACAAATATCTGCCCTTACCGGGATTTGAACCCAGGACCGCTAGCTTCATAAGCAGGGTTACTTCCAACTAGGCCAGCACGTATTACCTACTTATTAGTCTTAATTTAACATTGAAATTTAGAAGCTAGAGTGAATCTTTCATCTCGGAGCCGTAGTTGTAACTTTATTCCCAGAACTTCGTGTGCGATCGTCCTGAAAGATAACGTGAGGGACGTCGTCTAGCGGGTGTAGCGGGGAAGGGAAGCGTGTAAGTCGCCTCGCCTCCCCCAACATCTGGTACCCCGCAGGATAACTAGCATGAACTTGACGGACTATATGTATAATAAGTATAAGTGCTTTTGCATTAGATGCATCATTTCATACGTCATCAATATACAGTTAGAATGTCACTATACTTCATTTCGTACAAATGCCCCACCTCATAGTTGATATCACACTAAAAGAAAACGAGTGAAATAGATGAGAAAGTAGTAGAATCGAGTAACTCTGATTGCATATCATTGCCTCGCCACGTTTGAGGTAGAACGTACAACCTCATTAAATGAAATAAGTTGATCAAAATTGTTTTAAATGAATATTCTACCCACAAACAACCATCATTTACGAACACAAATGCGTCAAAAAACACTGAATTGATTCATTACATAGGCATATTCGTCGCTGATGCCATTACACGAACAAATAAATTGCTTCACGAGCGTGTGATCACGCATATAAATGAATGAAAACTTAAGCCTTTAATGGAGTCTCGGGGTCCACTTACGATGGATTTGAACCACATTGGTGCCACGGAAGGATGAATTAATATAACGCTTTAATTCAGGGCCAAACTCCCTAATTTCCATGCAAAATGTACTGAATATACGAGTTGTTAGCACTTAATGTCCTCTGGCGCGAAGTAAAAAATGTTCAGCAAACATAAAGATATTAAAAGATTAAAGAATATGTGGAATAAATCAGTAAATTTTACGTATTTTTCGTAGCGAGTTTATTTATAGAAATAACGGGAATCCCGTACAAATTTTCAACCCCTTTTTATTCCCTTATGAGTTGAATTTCCAGAAACAGTAAAATTATATTTTTTTCATTCGTACCAGGAGCCTACATTTTAAATTTGATGTAATTTACTTCAAAAATGACGTATCTCGCATACAAACTTGAATTCACTATTTCGACCCTTTAAAAATGAAATTAAAAAAAAAGAATAATGGTACATTTACAGCCTCATATTTATAAGCCTTACTGCCAAATATCATGTTCATAGCTTTAAAAATGACGGACCTTTAGGGGTTGAATTTCGAAAAATCCCTTCTTATTACTACTTGCTTACGTCAAAAAAAAATACGTACTGTTAAAGTTTCAAGTTTCTAACTTCAGTAGTTTCGGCTGTGCTTTGATGAGTGACGCGCATTCCGGTTCTCTTTTCATTAATTATAAATGTAAAATTCTTTTAAATTTATAACGCGGACGGAGTCGCGGGAAACAGGTACGTAAATTATATTTGAAAATTGATACTTACTCAATATTCGGTATCAAAGTATCAAATAATAAACAGACGTTACCAAGGAAGACACAATCATTGAGGTGAGATCGTCTGAAATTGCTCTGGCGTTGCAGGAATCACCATTGTGTCATTCATTGTGTAGAAAGCACTTCAGTTTGCTTCTGGCACGTCTGGAATATTGTTTTATGTATTGACTTCTCTATCTTGATCCCCAGGAAAATATTACAGTACTCAAAGTACCCGTTAAAGTATGCTCAGCTAAAGCAGAAAAGAGCTCTACCTAGTCTGGTTTGAATATCCTAGGTTTGCGGCAAAACACCGCTACGTTTCGTTCTGAATTTTAAAACGGTTTGGCGCAGTTTTTCCATAAATATCGCATTATTTGCGGGATATTATGTTTTTTATTACACCTACCGCGGTTTACGATGGTAATTTCTGTGAGATTTTCTGTTTTAAAAACACTTATCAAATTACCAGGTCGTTATTTTTATAATACATAAATGAAATGGTTTATTTATTGAGGCGTCTTCTTAATAAATTTAAACATTTAAAAGTCAATAGGAATGTGTTCAGTGAGGCTGGAGAAGTTGTACGTTGACGATACAGACAGCTTACTTGATAGTGACCCTACCTTAAGAACTAGAGGTACCAGAGGGCTTATTGCCTAACGCACTCGCAATCGCCACCGGCTTCAGAGTGGAGCATATATTGTATGCAGACAAGCCTTCGATTTTCAAAATGAAAACGATCGTGATTGCGAGTGCGTTAGACAATAAGCTCTTAGGTACAATTCCTGGTATCACATTTAAAACTAGAATTGACTAACTAACCAACCTGAAACAAAACTCAACTTTGGACTCAGGGGCATAGATAGGTAGACTGGTTTCTATCAAAACAAATGTAGGCTATTACAAAAGAGCAAAGCTGTGTGACGATTGCCCAAGGGCATTATACATAGCCTCAAAATGTTGCTTTAGATATTTTGTGACTACGAAAATTACCGCTTGTATTTTTAGCATGTTACTACTAATCAAATGTAAAAAAATACTCGACTGTTTGTTGATCGAAATTGTCGATCATTTGAGAATGTAACTTGTCAAACAGTAATTACAGCCAAATTGAATAATAAATAGGGTTCAAATTGCAAAATGTCGTTAGGCTTATGGCCAACAATTTTGCAAAATAAATTAGTAGGTACTCGTATTTCCCCAAACGTTTAGCGCCTGTCAAATAATTAGAGAACTCGTCTCATTAATCTGCCCTCCATAGAGAAAAGACATACGTTACAATCATTCCGTTCAAAAGGAGTCCTTTTAAGATCATCAGAAAGTTGAATTTAAGTTAACACCTCAATAGCAAATATGTTGTTTTATTACAAAAAAGCGTATGTAGGTATGCTGCCGGTTAAATTTGACCAAATTGAACCATTTTCGGGTAATTTTACAATTAACAGATAAATGCTGCTTACTTGTTGAAGAAACAGGCAAAGCGCTATTGAATCAATGTTTCTGGACATACCGATATCCCTTGCACAATATTGAGAAGAGTTAAGAATTTCCGGCATTCATAACGTAACTGAAGTTGATTATTTCTTATGTCCTTACTAATAAACGTGGAGTAACCATGGAGTAGCTATGCCATGTTTTGTCCTTACCTGTCGTTGTGACATTTGAATTCGAAAGATAAGCAAAGCATGGCTTAAATACTGCATGGTTACTTAACGTTTATAGTTAATAAATAAATTAATGATGATCATGACATTGGTCCAACATAAATGGTTATAGTCAAGCCGCTTACTAAATACTCATAAGGTGATGGCAACAGTCTCAGACACTTTGAGCTGACATGCTCCAATAATGGACGTTTAACTCTTAATTCAAAGATCACACGGTCATAAAATTACTGGTGCAAAATGAGTGAAAATTAATAAATTAAGATGTAAAATAAGAATCAAGTTTAATGTCTGTCATTGGTCCCTGTCCGTTACTGGTTCCAGCACCCTACGAGTACAAATTATATAAACAAATTCTTCTCCTTTAGCCTACTAGGGGGTATGAGCGTTACAGTTAACAAGCGATTGAAACATGCCCGACAGTGGCACTATTATCTCTCAAACTACTGTAAAAAAAACATTAGTTATATCTCACGAAAGCGTCGCGGGCAACAACTAGTTTAACTATACCTCAAAATAAGAGAAGTATAAACAGAAAAAATGTATTCGATCTAATGTTACTTAATTGTGGAACCCTAAAATAATCATAGGCGAAAACAAACAACAAAAATATTATTACAGATGAGGATGAAAAATAGACGCCATATTTTTTTTGCCGTTATATGCACCATATTGGCCAGTGCTCAATATAATTAACTGCTACTTCCTCTTTTTGTATTTCTTAGCACGTATTTCGTTAACTTTGCTTATTTCAGATTCTGATTGTCAGATTTTTATTAGAATTGCGGATAGTAGGATATTATGCAAAGTCAGTCTGGATCATTATAGCATCTCACTCGTTTATCTTCAAGAAGTAGTAGTGGTGGTAGGCCCTTCTATCTTTATTATTTAATCTACCAAGCAGCAGTGTTCACATTGAGTTCCAGTGTGAGGATGAGATAACTGATGAAATTACTAGCATAGAGGAATTGTCATCTTAGTCCTTAGGATTGGCAACGCATTTCAAAGTTTCCGAGGAAATAACAATAATCGAAATGTACGCGGACGAAGTCGCGGGTAGAAGCTAGTACTCAAATAAACTTTGGGTTAACCGACCCAATTTCGCGTTCTTGATCTCTAAAATACACTAAGATTCGGTACGTCCACGCATATTTATCCGTTCTTACCCTATCCTAAATCTAGCACTTAACCGTTATTTTATCCATCAACGTCCCAAAACATTACGGCACTAGCTACAACATTATCGTTTGCCAATATCAAACCTTATCGACCTTTAATACGGGCCATATCGATGTTCGAAGCTGATGAAATTCGGTTGGTAAGTGTTTACTTTCTGATCCATTGTCAGCGTATCGGTTTTCGCTGTTTTATTTTTGTTGTACTGAAACAAAATGCCAAGAGAAGGTCAAGTTAGGGTTCCGTTATACTCGTACTGTGTATGAAATTAATTTGTAAATTACTAATTGTTGGTTCTCGTTCGAAAGTAGTTTAAATTTGTTTTATTTTGTGCAGAATCCGTATTACGGTTTTCTGAATCGTGGTAGATAAATCATCCGTCACTCTCGCACTTATATACTGGTCAGAAAGTGACAGATGTTTTATCGACGTTTATCCGCATCGATAAACATGAACATTTTAGGTCCGCAGTAGTAGATTTGTAATAAATATGTCAAACCAAATACAATCACTTATTTTGTCCACCATGAATTTTATTCTGATAAAATTTTAGATACACCTACCATTAATTTCCAGTGCCATGTAGTATTCAAATTAATCATTTTAGACACTTTGTTCCTATGTATTATAATTTATATTATTATTTTAAACCATAACATTATTTAATGTCAACATTATGATGTATCATGTCAAAAACAAATAAAGAATTTAATTTCATAGCTGCTTAACGGTTATATTATCCACGGAGATAAGAATACGGATCGGCTAGCAAGATTATTTCTGAAAAATTACAATCTAAAATGCCAAATACTAGCTTATTTTATTGCTTTGGACAGAGTAATTAGCGAAAATAATACAGGTCCTTAATGATACAGACAGATAAACATTATTAGGGCTGAAGCTATCCAGTTCTTTGCTTGTCTGGTTCTTTCAACACTTTATGCGTACGAAAATCAAGAAAATAAAGCACTCAACGTAATTTACAGAAACTCATAAGTTTATTTTATTGCGCTGGATATATAATATTAGGCCTTACAAACTATCTAAAGCACCTAGTGCCGAAAGTTCGGGATTTCTCTCATAAAGGGCAAGTTTAGAGTCGTGCGTGCAAGTCATCTTCAGACGTGATTGTGGAACGTGAGTGGAAAAGTAAAAAGACCCAGTGGGGATATATGCTGTTAATTTATTATTTGAATGCCCAGTGAATTATAAACACAGAAATATTGTTTGTGTTTGTTACGAGAGGTCTATGTGTTACTTTGTTTATCGATTCGAATAGATTTTCATTAAATCTAGCTAAGAGACACCATGATTAAGTTAGGTTTGCCTTAAAAGGGCCAAAAAAAATATTTCTTGCCTAAAAGAACGTCCCATAACGTGAACGTTTGTTTAAAAGCATAATTTTGATACAAAACTGGATAATCTTAGAAAAATTCAATTTTAAATTTCTGATGTTTTGAACTAAGTATATATAACAAGGCATAGATACTGTTTTTATGGTAACGCAGTGGACATTGTTAGGAGACGTAGGGACTGGTAACAAAGTGGTAATTTGAATAACATTTTGTTTTTAAATACAAAACAACAATAATAGAGATCAAATTTATAATGAAAAGACGGACCTGCTGCGTCGCTATTGCTTAACGTACTCGCTATGGTCGGGAATCAAACGAGAATACTGGATAATTATTTCAAGGATCTGCAAATTTGTAAAATTGATCCTTGATCTTGATTTCTACTTTAGGCACCAAAATAAAATGTTGGTCCGCTTAAAACCGCTACATACCTACAGACACACAAATAAAACCCACCTGATCCCCGGGTTTGCGTCGGGGGTTAACGAAAGCCACTAGCTTGTAAAATGCTGAATAATAGCAACCTAGTTCATCATCAGTAAAATTAATATCAGGTTAATGATACAATAGAATGTCTTAGCATCGTCATTAGTGCTTTGTTGAGAGCCTAATCACCTTCGTTCGTGATGGATGGCTCGGGTGTAAATTACATTTGTCAGATAATTAATAATGGCAGGATAATTAAATGCTATAATTATGACAGGCATGTATGATATACAGGCTATCGATATATCTTACTGCCTACTGATATTATAAGAGTGCCTCACTATTCGCACAACAACTGTACTTCTATATCAATAGTCATAATAAATGTAAGTAAATTAAAAAAAAAACATTTAATTATTTTTTTCATTGCTTACTTTCACTCCATGTTTTTTGCCAAGGTGTATTTCGCCAATGTCGAGTTTTATAGATAATCACCATAGTTTTATTAAAAAAACAAGTCCATGGGCACGCGAGGACAATTTTTCAGTAAAAGAGCCACATGGGGTTAGCTCCACGCGCCTATGTACAATTTTATTGTTAAAATCATTAGTAGGTAGTTTTTATCGTTTTATTGTTAGTCAAATATTTTTTCACCCGTTTTCGTTAACGTTATTAGAATTAATTTGCATGACATTGTTAATCATTTCTACAGTACAAATCAATACAATTAAATATTTTAAAGTTTGGCTGTCATGGTCTTTTTGTAAAGTGTGTTTCTATTTTGTACGTTGACTATGTTGTTGCAAGAAGGTGTTGCGCATATAGTATTTTATTTTATCATTCATGAGCCTGTGCATAATAATTTGATTGTCTATGGTTCTGTTTTAATTTTTATGAACAAAGTCCGACACAAACCCGCTCTTTGTTTTTGTCTTCATTTTCATACGGTCAATAACTTTATTAACTGCTGAGCTACTATAGAACCCTGCCACAGAAAATCCTGTTCAATTTTAACGAAATTTCATTCTTGTGACTTAACGCCGTCATTATGACAGAGTTCCATGGTGGCTTCACAATGAAAGTTGTTGATCACACGAGAGTGACAGCGGTAATTATTTGTTTACCCTCCCACAAGGAAGCACGTTGACAATAGAAAATTACAGCGTATTGTTTTATTTCACAATGGAAAATTGACTCTTTAGTGATGGGTGATTTCTGAAACATTGCAAGACTTTCCTTTACTGCGAAAATTACAGGTTCTGAAAGTTGCATAATTAGATGGAAACGATTCTGACACCAGTAAATTTCATTTAAAATTCGTGAAGAGTTTCCGTTACTTACGTTCCAAAACTATAGTAGGTACTTTTCAGAAATTAAATGATTTCACTTTGGTAACTTTCAGATTATTGCGTGAAATTTTAGGCGAGAGTTTCACTTTTGAAACTTTCAGCATGTTGCAGAAAAAGTGAAAGTTTCATTTTAGAAACTTACACGACGCTCATCACTAAGTCTATCACGGTGGTTGATAAGCCGCTAACTTTCAAATTCTAATGCCAATCGGATTGTCGAGGACTCGTGGCTTATTGTCAACAAATTTATACGTATTTTGAAATGAGGAAACCAAAGAGAAGAGAAAGTAAGAGAGCTTATGACGAGGCCTTTGTAGTTACTTGTGAAATGCAAAGACAGATTTTCCTTTCGTTTTCCTTTTATTTTCTTTGAACTGACGCAATAACGGATTGGATTTTCCATGGGTATGTTGTTAGTTAGATAAAAAGATCGACTTGATATCTAAAAGATTATGTTAAAATCCTCTAATATCATAAATGCGAAAGTTTGTGAAACTAACTTTGTTACTCGAAGGAGTAACAAATATATTAAAACTTTTTATCCGACTAAACTATTATAAATGCAAAAGTTTCTGTGCTTGTTCATAACTCCTTTATGTTGCAACTGCTGGATGGATTCGAATGAAATTGGAAATGGAGATATAGCTTGTACCCTGGATTAAAACATAGGCTACTTTTCAGCCCGGAAAATAAGAGTTCCCAAGGGAATAACGATAATCGTGAAACGTAGCCTATATGTTAATCCAGGGTATAAGCTATCTCGATTTCAAATTTCATCCAAATCCGTCCAGCCGTTGCAACATAAAAGAGTTATGAACAAGCACAGAAACTTTTGCATTTATAATAGTTTAGTCGGATAAAAAGTTTTAATATATTTGGTGTTTTATTACAATGCTATTTTGCTCATGATTACTGGGAGTCTATTTATCCAGTAAAATAATATTGTTTTGATGCGTCTTATTGTTTTTAACTCGACCGCAAAACATTGACAAGACGGAAACAACTCAAAAGCAATAAGGGTTTAGCGTGTAGAATCTAAGCACGACACGAGACAGAATTATTCCGCTGACTTGAATTCTGTCATTGACCATTGTACAATTCGAAATACTTAAGCCGTTTTTGCCGCATGTGTAACTTTCTCACTATGAATGTTATTGAAACATCAAATTAATACTCGATCCGTTATTGTTTGTTCAGTCTGGAACTTGGGGATTGCAATTTCGGAATCTTGATTTGTTGGTCGTGCCCTGGGACGGTTCGTCCACTCAAGGCTCCGGCAAACCAAACGCGTGGCAGCAGCAGCGCGTAGCGTCGCGTGGCGTCAGGGAGTTGTAAAACAACAAAACAAATGACACCCCGGCACACCGAGACGCGCGTCTCGCGCGCTGCAGACGCGCCGCACACGCGCGTCTCGGTGTGCCGGGGTTCCATTTGTTTTGTTGTATTACAACTCCCTGACGCCACGCGACGCTACGCGCTGCTGCTGCCACGCGTTTGGTGTGCCGAAGCCTTCAGTGGTCTCGGTTTGCCCTTGGTCCCGCAATATTATTGCTTTGCTAATAAAGATCTAATATTTACGAATATTGAGAAGGATCTTACTCGATACTGTATGTAAGATACTTTATATCTACGATGAATACCTCATAGCGGACTTTAATTATGGAGTATGTTATTCATAATCCGTAACAACTTTCATGTATGTGATTTATAGCCGTCACTTTTTTGTTTTTAAATTAATTGAGATACATTTAAAAACAATCAAACAATAGTTAAACAAAATGTTTGAAGTAATATACCTAGACAATTTTAATTATACATTTGAATTTGCTAATTAAATAACACATTTACTAACTTTATACCTACTGTTATCTTATGACGGAAGGGTAGCAAAAATGTAATTGTTTTTTTTGTAAATATAGGCAATATTATTTTTTAACATGGTGATTTCGAAAGTGACCCTGCGTACTGAGCTAGCCATCCCGGGCTAATTCCCGATAAAGACACAATATAAACAGTAGTTCGTCTTCAAATAAATTTATATCGCTTGCTTGCATGTGTGCGTGCCTGGATCGTACGCGCCGGGAGCCACCACAAGCATACTCAACAGGACGGACCGAGCCGGTTTAGTCGGGGCCGCGCCGTGGCAGTTGCGTGCGTACTAAGTATTGAGCGACGCGTACCGAGGCAACCCTAGCGCCTGAGCGGCAATAGGTAACAGGAACTCCTAAAGGGCCGGAAGCGACCTACTTTTCTATTTATTTGGTAACGGACAAATATTGTGTAATGAACACGTGTGTTCCTGAGTTTTGGACGCGTTCTTTATAGGTATATGTATTTAAGTATAAAAACATCTATATCAGCGTTTTTCGTCATCATCGTATCCATAGTAAAAGTGTACAACTTAATGTAAGACTAGGTTAATTTTTATTAGGGTGTAGCCCGATATTTATTTACTTACATTAATCAAAATCAGACTTATCCACTTTACCTACCTTGAACTAAAAATCATGTGTACAAATGAAACATCACCGTAATACTAGTTTCAGTAACAAATTAATTACCCACAAACCCACTTGACTTTCAAATGAAGAGTAATTGATACCGCCAGGCTAATTAGCACTCTTGCAAGGCGCTGAAAGCCTGGTACTTAATATTGTTACCACTCGAGATATAATGGAGCATCAGTTTCAGTTTAACTAAGTTTCTCAAAATGTAGTTAGTATGAAAGAGCACACGGAATAGAAAAAACAGTGGAAGCGGCATGAGCTTCGCTTAGTATCAGACCTGTTGTCGCCAACACTAAAACTATCATAAAAACAACACGCCACCATGGAAAATGTTTTTGGTGCGGCTATCGTTTTTACACTCCAAAATAGCACAATAAGGCATGCTTCTGTATTTATTTCCTATTTTAGAAATATCGAAATATCGAAATAAGCGATCGCGGCAAAAGTATGGTAGGTTATGCGGAACTCCGCATAACTATGCCACACGTTACACGCCCACTTGACACTTCTACTGTTTTTTCTGTTCTGTGAAAGAGCACTTGCTTTCCAGGAAGTAATGAGTGCTTGGCAGAGATGACTTTTCTAGGTTACTTTACTGTATTGTCAGCTTAAAATGCTTTCTCTCGCTCTCAGCGATTGACTAAAGTGAGAAATCAAACTAACGTTTTGAATTTCGATATTGAGAATAGACCCTTAGCCGCCAAGACACTGCTAAGTGACATAAATAATGTACGAGTTCTTTTTAATGTTAAATTCTGTTCTAAATGCTGCAGATTTTATCTACTGAGATTTATAATATGATGAGTCAGTTCGCGTTATATTTTGGTGCAGGTACAACATGCTCTTTTAAATACCAGTCATATTAGGTACTAGAGGACGCCCGCGACTTCGTACGCGTAGAATTAGTTTCCCGCTACTCCCCCCATTTTTTCCCGTTGGGGGTCGATTTTCGGAAAATCCTTTCTTAGTGCTCACTTACATCATGAAAGTAACCCCTGTACCAAATTTCAAGTTTCTAGGTACAGTAGTTTCGGCTGTGCGTTGATACATCAGTCAGTCAGTTTAGCCTTGTACATATAGAAATAGGCTTTTTAAGATGGTTGTTGTTCGTATTTAAAAAATTATAAAAATTTTGCTAATTTTTAGTAGTATTAAATAAAAACAAAAACAAACATGAAAATGTTTTTTGTATATTTTCAATAGGTATGTTTAAATAATACTATGCTATTTTTGTAGGTAACTTCATCACAAAATTATGTAGTTGTCAATAAGATAATTTATAGGAAACTAATTTCGTTTAATTTACATTGCAATGTTTTTTTTTTCATTGTACATGCTCTTGCCCGGTTATTATAAGTATGGAATAGCGATTAACATGCCAATTTTAAATGCTTAATAAATAACATATTTTTCCATTACACGATCTCAGAAATTATAATATTTGTGTTAAAAACAGCGAGATATTGAGTAAATAGAACTGTTTCTTGAGAAAAAACGGATGTTGTTTTATGCCTTATGAAAGAAGCGTAATAAAGTCTCATAGAAGCTTTGTAATTTTAATAAGCTCCAACATTTCCCCCACTAGCCGGGAACTCAGTGGAGAGAAAAAAGTTCCAACATGGAAAAAACGACAGGAGCATTATTAAACAGGAAAAAAATGTATGCAGTAATACTGATATATGGAACAAAGTTACCTAAGTTGATCATGAAGTATGTTAAATATTATCCTCTTTTTATCCTCCTTTTTGTTTCGTTAACTTGTTCTTTATTACACGCAGTAAAACGAACGAAGACAGGCGATTGAATAACTTCTAACCTTCAGAAAAAAGTATAACCGTCGTATTATAAACTCACTATAGCTAAATATGCTTGAAATATGCTTTGTCCTTATCTGTCACTGTAACATTTGCGTGACAGAAGCCAAAGCTTAGTTAAATAGGTTTTTAGTGTCTTTATGAATAAGAGGGCTATGAACAAAAAACAACACATTCGTAAGGGTGGGTTTAGACCAAACGAGCGAATGCTCGAGAACATGTTTTGTCTACATTTTTACAACGTAAATGTAAGAGATAATGCAATAGAATTCTTGTTCGTTCGCTTGGTCTAAACCCACCTTAAGAAGAACGCACATAGGTCTTTAGTAAAAGAAAGTTGCAGAAGTTTCCAAGCATTTTGTTAATCGAAATCTTACCCTTAAATTTAGTTTTTAGTTTAGATTACTTCTTCACGTTACAACGAAAACTTCTACATTTTTTGAAACATGTTTGTGAAGGTATAAATGGACACCAAAGATATTACAGTTTCAAACAACTTCCTGTATTGTTCCAAATAATGAACCAATTATTTGTTCGGCCTTTGTACCACTTTAATTAAACAGTTTGTTTATTTTTCCTGGAAGTCATTTGTTTTTCCTGAGGCTAAGGACCTAGTCCCCCATCTTCAGGAAGAGCAAATGGCGTTTATTGGCTGTTTATCACATTTATTATGTGCTTACCTCTTATTCAGGCAAAAGATGAAAATTATTGCTCTCATATAAACTACCTCTTTAAAAATAAATCATACCAAACGACTGCTGGCCTTTTAGGCGTAAGTACCGACCTTTTTAGCCCTTTTTAATATAACGGCCTTGATAATGTTGAAAAACATGATTCTTACGTCCAAAGGTAAGTTATGGAAGGGCGGGTTTTTTTATAAAATTAGAGTTACTAAATATCCTTCAGGGATTCAATAGGCACAAAAAAGAAACAATATTTTCTTATATATATTGTTTTTTGGCATATATGCGGCAAAAATTTATAAAAATGTTATCCTGATAAGTCTGTAAATTATTAGACGCGTTTCAATCCAGCCAATTTCTTATTCATAGATCCGCTGAATAATCAAAGATTCCGCTTTTTTTCTTAGGTATCTCAAACTTACGCCTTCATTCCCAGAGTGGGGTAGGCAGAGCTACAGAATTACCAAAAACTCTTAAAACTTGTTGATAATTCTGTAACCACATTTTGCACAATTAGGTTAAGATGTTTACCATTGTATTAGTGACAGGTTGCTAGCCCATCGCCTAACAGTACTACAAGCCTTTACTCCCTTAGTCGCCTCTTACGACATCTACGGGAAGACATCAGACTCAGATACTTCTTTATTGATAATGTCAAATTACACGTCAGATTAACGTTACACTTACTAAATACCCATATTGAATAAATTAATTTGAGAAAATAGATACAGTTACGTTTTTACGTCATTAAAGGATGAGATGGTGGTAGAGATCCCAACGGACCCTGCACAATTTCCTACCTTCACTAATAAATTGTATCAGGGGACAATGTCACACAAATTGACCTACCATGATCGGAGGGCTTATTGTCGCAACGCACTCGTAATCGCAACCGGCTTCAAAGTAGAGCAATTGTTTTCATTTTGTATGCAGACAAGCCTTCGATTTTCAAAATGAAAACGATTGTGATTGCGAGTGCGTTAGACAATAAGCCCTCAGGTTGATGGTGAGATCAACTGGAAGAGATCCTTTAAAGGAATTAGTTCGCCATTGTACACGTTACTCTTAACCCTTAATTTGGCAATGTTTGTCACAGCGAACATACCATAACGTTCAATTTTTTTGTTTGGAATGTGTTTTTAATTTTGTTGCTAATTCGAAATCAAAAAGGGTTTAAAATCCCGAATTTTTTTATTTTGAGCCAAATTATTTAAGGGTTAAGTTTTATGTACGTACTTACTTAGAATGAATTAGTACGTCCTTACTTAGTTTTATGTGCAATTAAGAGTTTTTTTTTATAGCATAGAGAAGGCAAACGAGCACACAGGCCACCTGATGGTAACTGGAAACTGTGACCCATAGACATTCGCATTCACAAGACTGCAATCCTAAGACTGCAAATGCGTTGCCATCCCTGAGGACTAAGATGAAATGCCTCTATGCTTGTAATTTCACCGGCTGTCTTATCCCCAAACCGGAACACAACAATGCGAACACTGCTGTTTGGCGGTAGGTTAATGGATAAGATGGTGGTAGCGATCCGGACGGACCCTGCACAAGGTCCTACCACCCGCAGCATACAAACATAGTCCCAAACTAAGCTCTAGGCTTGCACTATGGGTATGCACAGTCAAGGACTTTAATTGTTATGCCACTATGGAACCCTGCGCATGACGTTAACCATTAATTTTGGCGTAATTTATTTCATGTGGTTTGACGGTGTCATTATGACTCACTACACCATTGGATTAGGAACATAACGTAATAGATTTAAAAGCGTTAAAACCATTACTTTGTTCTTTATTTAAACGAAATCTTTTTTAGCAGGATCATGGCCATCCTACATACTCATTTTCCCACTCGTCTGATCGTGTGATTTTCAAACATGAAAATGTATGGTGACCATAATTTTAGTAGTAATTAGGAATAGTACATTACTGCACAGACCGGGAAATAGGCCGTTGCGGGACGAGTAAAGTTAGCGTGGCCGAGACGCAGTCGAGGCCGCGCTATATACGAGTCCAGCAACCGCCCTTCCCGGTCGAGGCTTGTATAGTGCTTTTCTCCAACAATGCGAGAAAATATAACACAAATTGTTAAAATATTAAACACAGGTCAAAATTTCCTTGAAAAAAAAAGAACAGTAACACGTACGATTAAAAGCACTGAAACAAAGCATTAAATAAAATCACACATTTAAACTTAATAAATCCAATTTCAATAAAATATGGTTTAAATTACAACATTTATTACGCGTTTATGTTATTTCGGCAATTTATTTTGTTTATGAACACAATTTCTATAAAAAAAACGTCGAACTGTTTGATACACTTTTAAATACGCTGTAAACGCTGTTTGAAAATGTTTAACTTTTTAGTCTATGACATTTAAAAAGTAAATATACAAGGAAGAATTTTGATTGCACGAGTGTTTGGCTGTTTGGAGTTAGTTATCCTAGTCCAAACATGGTTTTAAAAAGTAAAACACCAGAGGCCCGTTTCACGAAGCTACAAGTAACAAATTACAAGCGGAAGTCTCTTTCTAACTCGTACTGCCAGAAAGAGGGTTCCGCTTGTAATTTGTAACTTGTAGCTTCGTGAAACGGGTCTCAGGTACGTAATGAAATTTGTATACATTTTCGCGGCCCCTGCCGCTGGTAAATAATAACTTTTTTTTTTTTTAATTTTGCCTGGACCTGGAACTCAGAACTTCGCGGGCTGATTTTACGACAGTAAGGTTGACATTTCCGAGCATGTGGGAGAAAAACATAATATTATTTAAAAAAAATGCCAAACTTCGATTGTTTTTCAAAAACCACTTTACTAATACAATCTTAATCATTTACTGAGATGTGAAAATTAAGTTAGGATTACAGTTCCTCTAAGAACGGTCGTCAATAATCGATTGGAAGATCTTCCGTATAAAGACGTTCTCCTTTCCAATAAGGAGAGACGACACATCCGGAAAATGCAATCTGGTTCAACAATATAGGGCCGTCTAATTCGATCTCTGAGACTAATGGAGCGGTTGATCAAATTGATTATGGTTTCCTTATCGTCTTGAGAAGGGATTTTAAACCAGTAGAAGACACCCGTGACCTTGTACGCGTATAATTATATAGTCTCGCTTCTCCGCTTTTGAAAAACCCTTTGTTAGTGCACCCCAAGAAATATTCCCTTCAAATTAGAAGTTCCTTTGGGCAACGGTTTAACAAAAAAAACAGTTTAATTAATGTTTATTTAATTAAAAAAACTATTTACTCATATTTTATGAGAAAATAAAAAATAAGATCACAGCCTTAGCCTTACTTCACTCAACCGACAACTTTCGCATTAATGAAAAAGCTACTAACGACTTAATTACGTTGGTACGGCGTACAGGCACAGCACGGATAGCACAAGTTTTATATATATTTTCTTTCTTCTCAGTGCGTCTCAATAGATAGGGAGATCCGAGCGACAAACAAGTCGCGGGCAACTTATGCTAGCTGTGCAGGCTATTAAGAAGCGACGATTTGATACTTTCATCGTCGCTATTTAAAAAGCCACTGCGTTGTGCTACGACGTATCCGAATCGCTACAACTTTTTTTGTGTGTCAGCTACGACGCTACGACGCTACGATGTTTTGCGGCTTAAGAAGACAGTCCTACACAATAAATATTACTACAGCCTTTTGTAGCGATTTCATCCGTGAAAAAGTAAAATTGACTACCATTAACTACTGATAAAACATAATACCAAAATAAGAACAAATTTCGTTGTTTTTTTGGTAAAACCTGTTTTATCTGTATTGGTTTCCAAATTATTACTCCCTTATTTTTATAAATGGACAATGAACCTATTTTAGTTAAAGTATACTTTGTCCCTTTCTATAAAATTCCGAGCACATTTACAGCACACTTTAGCTATTCAGTACAAACATAACAATAAGTTATAAAATTGCAAATCATCCTTGCTTGTATGTAATTAATTATTCCTAATTATATAACATTTAAAACGTCACATCGACATACAAAAAAATACACAATATACAAACAGATAACAAAACGAACACCTTTATGCGATCAATTAAATGAAAAATGCCGGTTAGCGTTGCCACACGAAGAAAATAACAAAATATTTTTCTGGCATTTTGTGGCAAATCTATTTTTGTGCCGATCTGAAACCTGTTACGAGACAAATCCTTTTATATTGAACCAGTTAGTTTTCCAATTTTAAAACGCGATAGAAACCACAATGGAACGAGTGTGGAAACAAACATGATAAATAATAGACAGAGTGACGTATGACGAACGCCAATTTATTAACCCGAAAGAGTATTTCATAAAATAAATATAATAAAGGCTGTGCAACTACAAATAATCCAACAAAAACGCCTTTAAGTCTAGCATTAAAAAAATCAGAAGTTGACTGCTACTCTAACTTTATTGTGAGAAAAAGAGAGCAAAAATATGCTTCTTGTTCTACAACTAAAGTTGAAATAAGACAGCAATCAACCTCTGCATTTTTTATTTCTAGTCTATTTCGCGCTTTAAAGGAATTCAGAGGCCCTTGCGAAGATGCATTATACTCACTAGCGTTTCCATTCGTTTCGTTTTTAAACCAATCGCGTCACTGGTAGATGACGTGATACAAAAGGTCACGTGATTTACCAGTGACGCGATTGGTTTAAAAACGAAACGAATAGAATCGCTGGTTAGCGTAATGCATCTTGCCTAGCGCCTCAGAATCGAGACACAATTATGGTCATTCTTAATATATTTTACTTGTAGTAAGACCTTGTGCAAGGTCCGCCCGGATCCCTACCACTATCTTATCCTTTAACAAGTAGCAGTGTTCACATTGTTGTGTTCCGGTGTGGGGATTAGACAACCCTTGAACTTACTAGGGATTCCATCTTAGTCATCTGAGTTGGCAACGCATATTTTGCGGTCTTAAGATTGCAGTCTTCAGATTGTAGTCTTGATTGAATGGAGTCTAAATACATACATACACATACATACCTTCCCAGAGTGGGGTAGGCAGAGCTACAGAATTACCAACAACTCTAAAAACTTGTTGTTAATTCTGTAACCACATTTTACACAATTGGGATTGTTCATATTTTTTCAATTACTCTGATTCAAAAACCATTACGAGGAATAGGATTTTAAAGCCGTTCTGCATTATAAAATTTTTGAAATATTTATCTATTTCGGATATTTCGACAAAAGTATATTTAACCTTTGTTTGACTTTCGTTTTCGGCTTGAAGCCATCCTATGTGTATCTTACGGTTTAGGCGAAAACCGCTTGAAATAGTATGTTTTAATACACTGTTACAATCACTTTTTAACTTACGATATCATTTAATTGTTGTAATTTATTAGAAAATGCGAACTCAAATTTAAAATAATTATGTCATCCATAAAATGTCTGCTAAATAAATAAAGATATTAAAACAAAACTATTGGGTCAAATACAAAATTAATGAAATTAGTCCCTTAAAATTACATATTCTATCGAATTAGAACGTAAAAACTATGACTTATTTTTTTTGGTCTATCCCAATTAGGCTGAGATGTTTACCAGTGTATTAGTGACAGGTTGTAAGCCCATCGCCTAACAGTACTACAAGCCTTTATTCCCTTAGTCGCCTCTTACGACATCCACGGGAAGACATGGAGTGGCACTATTCTAACCCGGCAACTACACGGGACAAACCCCGAATCGACTGGCATAATCATTGTTTGTCTTAATGTATTTTTTGGTCGAAAATCGTTCCGTTGAAAACGGTTTTTACAATTGAAACGGTTAATTTTTTAAATAATATAGAAAACTTACCTTACCTAACTGAATTAATTTACACAATAGATGTTAATTTAATTCTGTAATTTCAGCCTAAAGGGATGTAAGGCGTTTTTTTTACTACAAACAATACATTAAGGCAAACAAAGTTTATGAGTTTCAAAGGGCTGAGTGGGCTATAGTTAGCTGTAGTTAATATCGAATTCAAGGAGTATGCATCCATTATTCTACGGGTAATAAAATCACGACTTAAGGCGACATTAAATTAAACTCACATTTGTGCAACTACAAACAAGAAAGCATATTTAAATTATGCTAGGTATTTATTATCGCGAAAGATGGGCTAGTTTCGTAACTGCCGCACTTAGAGACGTCAATAAAAATTAACGCTTGTTTAGTGACGTGTTGTCTTGTTCTATTGCGATAGCAAAGAAGGTGACAGCAGTTACTTTAATCAAGCATTAAATTTAATTGACTTTTCTGAGTGCGGCAGTTTGTATTACAACATATTTTAATTAAGGAAACAATGTTACTCTCCTGAATTTCAGGCAAAATTATACTTATCTGAGATACTGACCGCGGTTAAAATTATTACAAATTTATTTTTATTTAAACGCTTGAACGCTTAGAATATATTATAATAACCAGTTGCTAGAATTTATTCCAGAAGAATAAATATCTGCGGTGAATATTTGACTGGGGATTTACTTTCGGGTAATGAAACAGGACGTAAATTTTATTTATTCAGGATGACGTACAGGCTGTTCATGAAACATAATGGATCTACTTTGTTTAATTAATACTTTAAGAGTGTTGCTTGTTCCAAGGGGAATTAATGGCGTGTGGGTGTTTCGTTGTTCCAAAATATATCCAAGTCATAAAGTACATTTTTGTAGGTCTTTATTTCCTTGTTCATTAGAGAAATGTTATAATTATTTATTTAAAAATAATAAAATAAAGTCTGTGGACTAAAAGAAGATGTAGTGACTAAGATTGAAAAGGGCATGCTTCGATGGTTCGGTCATTTGGAAAGGATGGATGAAAGAAGATTGATGAAAGAGATATACAGAGCGAAAGTGAGTGGAAGGGTAGGAAGGGGCCGCCCTAGGCGTACTTTTTCGAATCAAATCGGAGAAATACAGGAAAAGGGCCGAATTTTAAATAAGTACCCGAAACCGACGTGCGTGCATGACTCGATGTATGAATGTGGAAGAAGCGAAAGAGATTTGTTAAGATCGTAGCAGGTGGAAAGAAGTGGTCTCTGCCTACCCCTCTGGGAAACAGGCGTGATTTAATGTATGTATGTATGTTAAAAATAATAAGGTCATTACATATAACAAGTTCAATAGACAAATGGTAGAACTATATTCACTAAGTATTAATTATCATTTTTATTTTAGTCGGTCCTGATGTAGTAAAAATCATGGAACTTTGCCGTCGTTTTGAGAAAAACTTCTATACATATTTTACTTGTAATCGTTTATTTAAAATAATCCAAGGTGGACCGACGATCCTGGACAGGATTTCACCAGAAACAGAAAAACATTAATCTCCAATTACAACAAAATAATCTGACAAGACGGTGATGATCAGTATTTATTAATTATTCTTGCGGTTTTCTAACCCATGCCCAGTCAGCTACGAGTACGTCACTGGTTTCTCTCAAATACTTAGCTAATATTGTCAACCCTAAAAACCTCCCACCATTTTTGCTGGTCACGGCACCTCCATCAGTATTTATCAATGAAAACCTTCTTCACACCTTCCATGCCACAAAATAGCGAATGTATCTATACAATTAAACCAACTCAAACGTGTCATCGGTTTTGAATCAAGGAACATTTATGACAGCATATTATCCCTTCATGTTATTTACTAAAATTCCTTTTTTCTACTCGCGAACCGCTTACATTTATATCGTTAACGATATCACAATACCACCTATAGCGTAACCAAAGCGTGAAATCAATTCTATAATGAGCGTTTCCATGGTAATAACAGTTCTATAATTATTATTTCAGGTTGACAGATAATATCACAATAGCAATTATCATTTTAATCGCGTGGTATCACTTTGAATGAATTCAAAAGTGACAGAAGATGTGCTAATCGGACTAATAAAGGATTATGCAACTGAATGTGATTGAGATTAACAAGGATCTACAGCGTTTTTGTGAACTTAGGGCATAATCTTTCTTTCACATTAACTCATTTAGTGAATAAGACCCTATAAAGGGTTCATGGTAACAGCACTCCTGCAAAACTGGTCCATGCATCGAATCAGTCGTATCGTCCAAGATAACATACAAATAAAATACAAATAAACGTCTACAGCAACATTATTCTAATTATTCCAGGCCATTTTCATCATCATTCAAATCAGACCCAAAATCGCGTCTTGGGCACAGACGGTGCTAATCCAAAACGGGACCAGGCCCCAGCGATACTTTCAATTTGTATGCAAATTATTCAGTTTATGCGATCTCGGTCTGCTCAAAGATTGTTTATTTATGTGGCCTGGAATCCAAACTGGACTGTTCCTTGTGTTGTTTTTGAGGTTTCAAAGGACTTTGGAATAATGGGTTTCGGTTTTAGGTATCAAGGACCTGTTGAAAGAACAAGCAAATTGTTTAGATGAAATAAAGAAATGAAATCCTAATCCTGTCTATGAACATAGTTCATTCTTGCGTTAAGCTAAAATATGAAATCAAAGTGGTAGATTTTCTTTGACAATAAGTACCTATCGCTCTAGAAATCAAAAATTATAGCATTTATAATTAATAAGAATGTGTGTTCATTTGTTCCGTTTTTAACGCCTCGACCAATATTGTGACATTAAAGCATTTTACGAATCAAAATATTAAGAGGTTTGCGTAGCATCACTTAAATTACGTAAGTGTCAAAAAAAAAATACAAATTTAGCTTCGGGCGATAACGTCTCTCACACACTAAATCAAGTCCGATTTCCACGATTTGAATAATATACATTGTACTTGTTATAAAAATCTATGTTTGTACGTTTCCGTTTTTTATCCCGTGTGGTTGCCGGGTTAGAATAGTGCCACTCCATGTCTTCCTTCGTAAGAGACAACTCAGGGAATAAAGGCTTGTAGTACTGTTAGGCGATGGGCTTGCAACCTGTCACTAATACGCTGGTAAACATCTTTGTAGTGTCCCAGTTCATTATATTATGATCCAGGCAGGTCTAGGTAGGTATAACTGCAAACGGCTCGATAAGTACACATCCGCAACCACACCGCTCGCCGGTCGGGCGATGAATGCCCCCACCACCGAGCGCCAGTGACGTATACAACGAGACAAGTAGTTATACACTACAATCTTAGTTTAACTGTGCAAAATGTGGTTACAGAATTATCAACAACTGTTTAGAGTTTTAGGTAATTCTGTAGCTCCCACTCTGGGAATGAAGGCGTGAGTTTATGTATGTATTTGTTTATTTCTAAGAAATATTATCTTAGAAAGGAAAACGAAAATAATATATGGGGAGGGAAACGTTATTGAATTTCGTATGAAAATTTTTATCTTCACAAATCCTCTATATAATTACTTTCTGTACCCTCATTAGTAAAATTGTAAATGACACTTTCTAAATCATAAACCCGATCATCCAGATAAATACCAGTCATAAATTCGCCGTCAGACCCGCATTGTTTCGCAAGCGAGAAGAAATTTATGTTTTTTTGACAAGTTTACTCGAAAAAATAAACATGGCCTTTGTTGCGAGAAATTTATGTCGGGTGCGGAGCATGTTCCCGTAAATTCGCGTTATCTTTTTTTAAAGGTTCAAGTTCACGGATAGGTTAAATTTATAGTACTTTTTCATTTATTACACACGTACTTTTAAATTGTTATAATTGTTTGTGTCCTGTTAGGTTGGAACATCATCATCACATAGGCCTCCCCCAAGGCTCTCCACTCAGACCGGTCTTGTGCTTTTCGCATCCACCTCGTTCCCGCGATTTTTACGAGGTCGTCACTCCATCTTGTTGGAGGCCTACCTACAGTTCGTCTCCCGATCCGCGGACGCCACTCAAGAACCTTCTGACCCCATCGGCCATCAGTCCTGCGAGCAATGTGCCCCGCCCACTGCCACTTAAGTTTAGCTATTCTTCGGGCTATGTCGGTAACCTTAGTTCTACTGCGGATATCATCATTTCTGATTCTATCGCGCAGAGATACCCCGAGCATAGCCCTCTCCATAGCCCTCTGAGTGACTTTGAGCTTCCTTATGAGGCCCATTGTTAGCGCCCACGTCTCAGATCCGTAAGTCATCACTGGCAACACACACTCACACTTCAAACACTGCGGTATTTTGGACGAAAAGGTGCTACGAAGGTTCCCGAACGCTGCCCAGCCGGTTGGAACATGAGTGATGATAATGCGTGAAACGGGTTTTACGGCTACAATTTTTATAAATATCTACTAGATATAGATATTATCTAGGGACCACCTCATACAAATAGACCTGAGAGTCCTAAACCGAAAACTTTACACTTTACTAGACACAAATACATAAATACGAACATAAATTTTAACTAACAACAGTTTTAAGTTATGTTAACGGTTTATAATAAAATTATAACAATTATGGTGATAATATAACGTAACGTATTTTAAAGTTTTCTCGAGCAGCAATGTAATTCAAAGTTTTATCTGACACTTCTGAGAAGCAGACTTAGTTTCGTTTCAATTTTAATATTTTCATTATTCAGTGATATCAGTTGTTAACTTGATACCAATAAATGCATTACGTGGTGAATTAATTTGTACTAATTTATCAAATACTTCAATAAGGGCCGTAGTCGGCCTCTGCCTATACTTTGTATGAGTGGGAAGAGTACGAAATATATATTTGCCACTTTTCGCACTCATATAAGGTCGACTACTGATCTCTATACTTTCAGCCCTTAAAATAAATATGTTGATGTATGAAAAGCACACACTACAGTAGGTACAATCCTAATGTTGCATTATCTGTGGTCGGCAGGCTATGCGTCCCTTCCTATCAGCCAGCCATATGTTTTTTGTCTCTTTTTGTTTAGTAAGTACCTACTTGTTTTGTCCTTTTGTTAGATGTCTTAATAAACATTTTTTCTTTCTTTCTATCTTAACAGCCGAAGAGTTAAATTCATATTTGAACATATAAAATATACCATAAGACTAACCGAATGTATTTATAAAAATAAACCCCTAAAAAACCAAAACCATCTTTTAATTAGGGATTGAAATTTAATCGGTTATTAACCGTTTTTGTATAAAAATAACCGGTTAAACCCAGTTATAACCGGTTATTTGTATTCCCTACTTTTAATATAACAGTTTACACATTGCATTTATAGCACTGCTACGTCATGCAGAAAATAGGTTACTTTAATGTTTAAATACGCTAAAAACGTGCGCATCCCTTTTAAATCCCACCTGGGTAGTATAATATTATTCGTCCCTCTCACGGCACTATAATTATACACTAACCCTCGCTCATAATCGGATTATGGATTATTGTAGGCTCTTATTAATTAGTTAGCGGTGCTGAAATAGACGCCTTTACACACCCACGGATGTCGGATAATGGGGTCGTTTATTATTCTGATAGTTTCCAGAAGCATAACCTCAAAATCTGTTACATAATCCCAATCTTTACTTTTATTACATTTTCACTGAAACCTGATCTAGCAATAAAGAAAATAGAAAGTAACAGTTTTACAGGAAAATAAATAGTTTACATATATACTCAACGTGGAAAGTAGAAAATCACTTTGTGTTCTTGTCTAAAGCCACGGGCGAAGGCGTGTAAATAGATAAAATGATAAATAAAAAATAGTACCTACAGGCAGACATAATAAAACTGCTTTGCTCCGGATTTACTTGATTTTGACAAGAATTAACTATTCCTAGTTTTCTTGAAGACAAAACCACACAACGGTAGTAGTCGAAGTCCGAACCGTTGAAGTTCAATAAACGTTTAATTTGAAATAAAAAAAAACAAATAAATTTCATATTATTCCCACCCATTTTCTTCGCAAGTAAGTACATTAAGAATATATTTTCCTGGAAACCTACTGCATTTTACCATGCGGAGCCAATTCAAACATGATTAACTCTGCATTTAAATTAATGAAAGTTTAATGTCGTGTTAGCTTTCGTTAATAGAATAGCAAAGTCACTTGCTTTTTCTCCCCCAGCGTAAGAAGGAGAGTAATCTCTTGTACTTGTATTCAGATATGATTATTTTTTCCTTAAAGAGGCAGAGGAAAACTGATCGTCTACTTAACTCAGTAAAACCGTATTGCCTTTGAGATGTTATCGTATTCAAACTATATTAAAGCGAAAAAATTTCGTCAGTCTTAGGCAGGATTCGATTCTACATCTCCTCTGGCAATCCGGGCCAATGCAGGCGCATACCCTCCGAGTATGAAAAAGTAAGCGATCACTAATTTCGTGGATCTTAACGCTTTCAGGCGCGGTGACGTCTATAGACGTCAAGCAGTATGGCTAATTGATCTAATTACGGTACTGCGCTCGAAAGGGTTAAGTGGGGTGGCATAATAGGTTATGCGCCTGCATTGGCCCGGATTGCCAGAGGAGATGTAGGTTCGAATCCTGCTTAAGACCGACGAATTTTTTTCGCTTTAATATAGTTTGAATTTCGTTACAGACGTTTCTGTTGAAATTAAAAAAATGAAATTGTATTGTTTTTTACGCGGCCGCCATTACTGTCAAGTAAATAATGGCTATCGTAAGACAGCAAATGCGTTGGCAACCAAATTCAAATTCAAATTCAAATAATTCAAATTCAAATAATTTATTTAGCAAGTAGGCCCTGCAGGCACTTTTACACGTCTGAGTCTACCAGCGCTTCCAAAGAGACCACTGTTGAGAAGAAGCGCCGCAAGAAACTCAACAGTAAGCCGTTTTTTCCAAATAAATCACTTATTACAATACTAAACTTAAGCTACATAATTTAAATGTCACAGGGATGTACAGGTCCCAGTAATAATAATAATTAAATATATCAAAATGTCAGATTATAATAAATAATACAATTTCGGAGATGTAAACAGTCCCCAAATGTCAAATTAAAATTAAGAATTAAATATAATTAAAAAAAAAACACAAAACAAGGGAGATGTAGAAAGTCTCCACGGTCAATTTTGGAGATGTAAAGAGTCTCCAGATGTCAAATTAAAATTAAATACAATTATTAAAAAAAAAAACCCACACACACACACACACACAAAAAATAAAATAAGGGAGATGTAGAAAGTCTCCACGGTCAATTTTGGAGATGGTAAAGAGTCTCCAGATGTCATATTAAAATAATAGGTAATCATACAGGGAGATGTATATAGTCTCCACGGTCATTAATAATTGTAATACAAAATATATATATATATATCAGTCCCAAGCATTGTCATCATTCATATAATCTTTAATACTATAATAATCAATCAAAACCCAAATAACCAATCGAAAAACAGTCGTAATGGAAAACATTTGGTGTAACAGGTGTATCCACATTAAGATAGCATCGTATGCAAATTCCGTAATCCACCGCACTGCGACCAATATGTCGGGAACATAAAATTTGTTGGAAGATTGGCTGCCTAGGCTAACTAGATCGCATTGCAGGGATACCTGTGCGACAAAACACCGGTTAATTTAGTTACCCATATATTAGATACGATACAAACATTTAACGGTTTATACAACCGTTACTTTGTTAGATAAAAACAGAGTGTTCAGAGGTACAGAAATAAATAGGAAAGCTGTCGTTGGCCCAGTGGCTTACGGTATCGCACGGTACCGAGTTTGATCCCAGCGGTCGCCATGTACCAATTTTTTACCGGTTTTTCCAACTTACACTATCCGGAATCATCCCTAGGAAACCTGCACGATCAAACAGCAAAATGTGTATGTGAGGGTAATCGCACAAAAGATTCTAAGGGTTCGAAGTACATTTGAAAAGGCCCTCAGTACAAAGATAAGATAAGATAAATGGAAACATCTCAAACTCAGGACTAACTAACTACCTACTTACGCTCATCATAAAGTCAAGGACACTAATTGTAGAGCCACTATGAAACCCTGTCGTATAACGTAAATCATAATTGGCGTAATTTCTTTCATTTGGCTTGACGCTGTCATTATGACAGGGTTTCATAGTCCTTGACTGTACCAATACTTACTCTTATTAGCTTAATGAAGAACAGCAACATTTTTTACGTAGTCGGCGTACAAACAAAGACCTAAAAGCCAACCTCAACCCTACTTAGTCCTAGCCAGTTAACTGGACTGTTTACGTTAAAATAAGCAGCAAACACAACACTTACCTCTTACGGGCGTCGAGGGTATTCTTATTTACAAAGTGAAAGTGAATTTGTTTGGGCGAACTAGGCTATCTTGGACCGTGCGTCACTTGTAAAATATCAAGGAACAGTTTCCTACAAATTGATTTAGTTCTGGACTAAGCCTTATAATGGGCGGACGAAGGATGCAAATTACATCAAAGTAATGCCGAACAGTATCCATAATATGGATATGAATACAATTGACTTAAAAAAAGAGAACTTCACTGCATAAAATGTTATAGAATTTTGTTGAAGTAAAAAAAAACGTTTTTTTTTCTTTATTCGGTATTTTCAGTACATTCCTTTTAGAGATCACTATCTACTTTTATAGGGAAAATTACCTCTCCACGTCAAGAGGGGCGTATTCGTAAAGTGATACTTTAGTACTTTTTTAATATACAAAATATGTAACGATTGGAAACTGACTATATTTTCACACATAAATATTACTCGAAATTTAATAAAAGTCTTATCCATCTTGTGCTTTCGTCACCATATTGCAACCGTCGTCCGCCCATTATACTTATAAGTACCTGCACATTGTATCTTGTCGCTTTAACGTATTTGTCTCATTTTAGACAATCACCATGAATTTATTAAAGAAATAAGTCCACGGATATCACACGCGAGGACAATTGTTCGGTTAAACAGTATTCCTGAAGCACATGGGGTTAGCTCCACGCAAGTCCTATTCTTGTTAGGCTAGAATCGAGTTCGTCGTTTCCACAAATTTATAGAATCGACTAAAACGCAATCGACTAACGATTTGGCCCTTAGTATGCGAAACCAGTCAGAATAGCACTACAGAAAAGTAAACAAGCCCCGATACCACATACATTATCCGTTTATTTGCGAATGCTAGAACCGGAATTAGTGGAGGCGTTGTAACCTTAATTACATTTACATATTGGCGCAGGTGTTCCGTAATAAGATTATGTAGAGGTCATGTGTTAAGATTGTGGAATCGATAATTTAGACCGGGTTGGGCTGGGGGTAGAAAGTGGGTAGGGGCAAAATAGGGTAAAATTGGACACCAATCGTTGCCATTGCATTAAAGCGTTAATTGTGAAATTAAAGATGAAAGATGATTCGATATGGCTTCCTGCTAATATTTTTATGTATACAAGATGAAAGAATCGGTTATTAATTTGCGTATAAAATGCTAATTTGCTATTTAAATAGTTAAAAAACAGCCACCATCTGCTTATCGAAACCAATTCTATGGGTGTACAGCGAAGATACTGCTACCTTTCGACTCCATTCTCAGATCAGCTCCTAGATACCATAGTGTTACATTGCTTTCGTGTTTTTATTTATTTATTCAACCATTGCTAATCTATTTTGGCAGCCCTCTGTTTAGAGCTCACCGCAAAGGCCCGTGGCGTCCAGGAATTGCCAGATGCTTTGGGCAGTGAGGAGTTGCATCTCTTGTGGGTCCATGATATGTCGCCCTATGTAGATACTTTTGTTGCACATTAGTGGTCCGCATGAGCAAAGGATGTGCATCGCAGTCTCCTCTGTCTCCTGACTTCTGTCAGGTACCTGCATGTCGCGTCTTGTTTCATACCCATTAGAAACAGATGTCTGTTCAGTTTGCAGTGGCCAGTTAGGATCCTAGTCGTTGTGCAAGTCTTTACTCTCGAGTTCACTAAGATAGCGGGAAGTGGTTCAAAATTGACTTAAGTACAAGATTTTAACCGGAATGACAGTAGGGAATGCAAATAACCGGTTACAACCGGTTTTAACCGGTTATTTTCATACAAAACGGTTAATAACCGGTTAAATTGCATTCCCTAAATGACAGACTAAGTAACTGCCTCACTCAGAGACGTCAATTAAAATTAATGTTGTTTAGTGACGTGTTGTCTTATTCTATTGCTGTAGCAAAGAAAGTGACAGCAGCAACTTTAATCAAGCATTAAATTTAATTGACGTCTCTGAGTGCGGTAGATAGGTACGTATGAACGAAGCAAGGTAAATAAAATCTTGTACTTAATAAAATTAAACGCAAAAGGTAAAACGCGTTTTCTTTTCCTCTAATTAATTTTAAAGCTTGAACTAACATGCGTTTGGGAAAAAAATGTTATGTAATTTATTTTTCCCCCTTTTCTGCTTTGAGTAGAGGAATACCCAAATACCAAAATGACAAAAAGTATTTATTTCATTATAACCGCTCTCCAAGGATCAAGAAAAACGAGGATCAAGAATTTTATTTCACCGTAGTTGTTTTAATTATACTTTTTCTGCTGGCCGTGGAAATTAGGGGCGCAAATGAAAGAAAACATTTTATTTAAAAGTTCAAATCCAGGCCGCAATTTGGACGGCAGGTGGACCTAAACGAATTTAGCATTTTAAATAACGCAGAAAAATTTGGAACAGCCCCAAAACTGTTATTATTTCTATCATAACATTTCGTGGTGAATTAAGATTTTTTCGTGATTTGAATTTTGTATAATTTGAGAAACGAATATCAAAAATAAGAACGACAGTTATTAATTCTGAGGTATTTTTAAATTATACATACCAAACAAGCGATAATATTTGAAAGCGCCGTCCTTTTAAGAAAAAAAAAATATAACGTAGGTACTTACCAATTTAATGAAATGCAGGATCTCTTGCATATTGTATTATATGTATACCTAAAACAAAATTTGACTTGACACTAATGGCGGCCGAATTAAAAACAATACAATAACATGTCAAAAGCAATATTGTTTTAGCCTGTAGAATAGAGGCTCTAAAATCATAACTTTGGGCTCAAACAAAGTGAAGAACAGGCCCTGATACATAAAACATTATAGGCTACTGATACTTCGTATTCGTAACGTTAACTAGACCCTTAGATTTGCGAAAGAAAATAAGTAAGACGCTTGAAAATGCTATATTCTTTCATATTTCATAAAAATAAAAAGCTTTAACTTTGCGGCGATAACACGATAAAAGAGCGAGCGACGAGTAACAAAAAAACTTCTCCATTGAGAATGTCGCCGTGAAATAAGTAGCTACAACACTTTCCAGATCTTTACGACTTGTCGAACTTTTTATCACTCGCTAAGTTCACGTAAAACATGGCAACTTTAACCCATAAAATCATTGACTTGCAACTTTACCCAAGTTCGCATTTGACAAGTTTTCAGACGCCATAATCATAATAAAACTAAAGTTTTCCATGGCGTAGTTTCAGAATAGTTGCCTTTAAATTTTAAGGTGCTACTTTGTGTAGTTTATTTATATATTTATTTTTCATAGGACTAAAACAACTGAAAGTTACTGTAAATATAAGTCAAGTTCAGTCTACTACATTATCCAAATAATTAATAATTCAGGTTATAACATACAGCAGATTGACGGGGGCAAAAATGTACCAGTGCTAGTGATTCATTAAATCGACCAAGTTTATCGACAACTTTTTTCGTGACATAATGGTTCTTACATTTCTTGCAAAAGTAAGTCGTACCTTTATCTTCTATATCTGAATGATCAGCTTTCCATTCAGCTAAACGATCTTTTTTGTTTCGAGGCAGTTTTAACCGACTTAAAAAACAAAGAGGTTCTCAATTCGTCGGAATGCTAATGAATATGGTTGTACTGAATGAATTTGTTATTCAATCGAGTCCAGAGTCAATGTCAGATAGCGGTTGTTTATAGTTGCGATAAGTAAAAATAAAGAGGTTTGCACATAATTAAAAGGTATTCAAACTTGGCCATTAATTTCGGCATTTTTCCCATTGAAAGTCTAAGGGAACAGATGTTCGGTGATTATTCTTCCGTTGTATGTCCGATTTTCAAATTTATTTTTTCTAAACCATCTATGACTAGATGTCGTTTTACGGGCTAGATTTGATCCTGATATCTCTAATAGTTTGCGAGGAGTATGCGGACCAACGAAAATCCGAATCAGGGAAGAATGGAGCTTCCCTCCAATAACCATACAAAATTTAAAGCTACTATTTTGTAACATTTTTACAGTACAATTAAATTTCCTTTACTATTGCGCTTTCTTTAATAACCTACTATTATTTGTTAATAAATTCATCGTAATAGGTAAGACATATTCTGAAAAAAACGATGCGCTATCAAAGATACAGTTCTTTAAAATCAGCACATCATGAAACCTAGTTCAGTACCTAGTTTTTGAGATCTCACTATCAGATAATATTGTAGGAAAATAGGAATATTTTTACCTTAAAATTCAATACATTATCAAACATACAAAATTTCCCTACTTTGAATTATGACGAAGGTTTGTCTGTTTGTAATAAACTCCAAATATGAACCAGTATTAATAGAATTTCTCAACACTATCTTCCAGCCGCAAGAAACCAGTGTTAACACTAAGTAATTTAATTACGTTGGCTTAAATCCACTGGAGGCTAAACTAGTTTATTAATTAGAGTGATTAATCAAAATGTTAGACTTTAGCTGCTATCGATGGATAGCATCTAAAGTCTAACATTAACAAGCTTATTAACATTCTAGCCGTTTTTATATTTTTAAAAACGGTACATTGAAGCGATTTTACTTTTAATTGGTCCGGTTTTTCCCGGTTTTAACATCATTGTTTTACCTTTACACTTCTCTTTTTATTATTAATCGTCAAATAACAAAATAAAACTATAACTTGAAACTGACAACAAAAACGGTCGGAGTCGGACTCGCGTACTGCACTGCTAGCACAAGTTGCCCGCGACTTGGTTGTCGCTGATCTCCATTTCTATCTAGTCTGTAACGATAGAGACGCACTGAGCGACAAGCGAGAAAATACAACTTGTGCTACCCGTGCTGAGGGTTTCGTACACAAATTTACGGCTTTCCAATTTTTCCCTTAACATGTGCTATAAGTGCTTCTATTCAAATTTCACGATCCTAGTACCTTAGTTCCCTTGCGAATGTGAAAAATTCGGTATAAACGGCCGGAAAAACTCAAAGATACGTTATCACAGCTCCAGGGACTTGCAAACCTAAGTGTTTGATATGGATTTCCACTTGATATCTCCACGCGTTCCCGAGAACTAAAGTGCTCTTACTACATTGCGCCGTATAAGCCTGAGTACCCACTAGTGTGTGTGACAAACCGGCCCTGCATATCGTTTACAATCCAGTGAGGCTAGACAAGTTGCTCAACGCTTACGTAAGCGATTTTCTGTCAAAATGTATGGAATCGACGTAGGCGCTAGACGCAACCGTCTGACCGCTTACAACAATCCTAACTATAAATTTTCAATAACGATAACGAACGCCGAATACATCTTCTCTATGGCCTTGGACAGCGCGCCCTGTTAATCAAATTGACGTTACACGGTTTCGTTCGTATACGTAATGGCTGATTAACATTGGTCCAGCAAAAGCATGCCAGTAGAAGTACATTGCGTCGTTTACAATAGCTCTCGCCTCAAACGTGAAAACTAAATTGTCAATGTACTTCTACCGGTAACATATCGTTGTTTCTAAATAAAGTCCGCTTTTTCGTATGTCCTAAATTTTCATTTGTCCGCATTTAATTTCCTCTGAACCCATAAACTTTTCTAATCCAAATGTGACATTTGAATTTGACAGATAAGGAAAAAACATTGTATAGCTATACCACCGTTACTCAACGTTTATTAGTAAGGGGGTAAATGTTTAAAGAGATACCAACAGAATCTGTAGGTTAGGTTAGTATTATAACAATCCAGGAAAGTTAATCGGTTTCAGAGAAAAATGTTTTATGGATAAACGAAATAGCGGACAAAAGTTTTTCGAAACATCGATAGGTAACGACTTCTACTGGCATGCTTTTGCTAGCGAAATCAGCGATAATATTAGCAGTGAGGGGCGCCGTCGAGATTTTTAATTATGAGTCCTATATCACATTTATTAGACCTTCTAAACTTAGCCTAGCCGACTAATTAATAAAATTTCCACTTTTTCCCTTTCAACTCTTTCAATAAGACCCGTACCATTGTCCAAGTCACGTCGCTCCGCGGTTCCAAAAGTATTTCACTTTTCGCGATTTTATTAATTCTATTTTCTTTACAGAAAATTAAACTGCCAGGTTTGAATATTTAACGCCGTCGGCGGCCATAAAGTGGATAAAATTACATTAGCATAATTATACGTTCAGATTCGATAGCAGAATTAATTTTTGGTAGGAGTATCAAATAATCAACGTAGATAGGTATCTAGGTCTCGAAATTAAAATCTTAGGGTTCGGTGATCTGTGTTTACCAACCGTTGGTTGTCAATGGCTGACTGAAAAGAAAAAAAAACAGAAGTCACGTACCCGAAGGTAGCCCTACGGGTCCCTGTTCGTCTGTCCGTCCGTCTGTCTGTTCGTCCGTCCTAACTTTAAAGAGCTGCATCTTTTGAACCGTAATAGATAGCGGGTGTTTCTTTCAGAATGTGTTATAACGGCGGATTTACTAACAGTTTTTTTTGTTATGGTAAAAACATGGTCAAGTGTGAGTTGGGCTCGAGCTGATTAGATTCGAAATCGAATTCAAATCGGAATATAATAATACCTACTGTGCGGCGATACGGCACCCTCGGTGCGCGAGTGCAACTCGTACTACTTTTTTATTGAAAAAGATAAATCTTGATTTAATTTTAGGCTTATGTTTAATTTACTTGTATCACAATATAAGGGACTGTCACAAATCTAGTTTTAAGACTGAGACTAGATATTTTTTCTAGTAGTCCTTAGTCCTTAGTTAGCGAGGTTTAAAAAAGTACGGAACCATGAGACTTAAACTGGAACCATCAGACTCATGTATAACGGTTTAGCCACACGCGCAGAACAAATAATCAGATTTTATTCGTTAATCTTGATTTAAGCCTGACAGTTTCATTCATCTTTACGTTACCTAACCAAAGTTAAGCCTAAAACTAGAATTTTTTGCTAGAAATAGCCAATAGAAAATAGACAGAGAGACAAATATTTTGGTACAAACCAGCTTAAAAGTTCGACAATCATGACTAGTTACTTAAATGTAGAAGTCGTACTAATAACTAGGTACGCTAAATACTAGTTAACCGAAAGATATCCCCTATTTATTTACACTATTAGTACGATATAAATTCCAGTTAAACCTAAGCTAAAATTCCTTTGTACATTTCCTCTACCATTTTGATCACAGAATGTAGCCACATATTCGTAAATGCATACCGAAATACATTCCCGTCGGGAGTAGTTGTTGAAATGGATTTGGTGAATTAGCAATGTTTAAAATGTAAAGGAAATTGAGGTTGATGTGGTAGTCTCTTTCGTAAAATATAGTTAGAAAAAAGGATAACCTGTAAGAGACGCAGACCAAACTCGAGATCTAAACAGACACTAGGTCAGTTATAACAAAAAAAAAAGATTTTCTTACTTGTTTTAAATTCGTAGATTGCGCTTGTATTTTATTAAAAAAAGGTATGACTAGTTTGAATGAAAACGTGTTAAGATGTTCCTAATGGCAAAGTATCCTTATTCTATTTTAGTTGAGTAATTTTTTTTCGCTGTCTGAATAAATAAATTTTATTTTCAAATTCCTAACGATGACGCTTTAGACTGGACCAATAAATATTATTCCAAATTTCAGCCCTATATATTAATTTCAGATAAAGATAATTTATTTCAGTACTTTATCAAACAAAAAACTCAAGGAAGGGCTGGTGTACATTTATTTATAGTAATTGAAATTAATTTTTATTGCCACAGTCCAAACTTAAGGAGGTAAGAGTCGAACTCGCACACGAAAAGTTCCGTAGCATCCTTTTATGCCCCCTCTTTTAAATATTATTTGTAATTGGCGCAACAGAAATACACACTCAGTGAAAATTCCAACTACAACCATTACAATTCATGATTACAGCCCACTGACAGACAGACGGACGAACGGACGTACAGCGGAAGCTTAGTAGGTCCCAGTGGCACCTTTCTGGGTACGGAACCCTCAGATGAAAAAGATAAAAGATGTTTATTCAGTACACTTACCTAATGCACTTTTTCGAAACCCTTATTTTACCTTCATTCGATTAAAGGATAATTTACACCAAACGGCCTGCAACCCTGCAACGGATCGGAACGGAATTTTTTTATGGCCTTTAAACGATATTAAATCATGTTCACAGTACCTATGTAAAGTCTATATTACCAAGCCACGCACAGCAACTTGACCGCGGGCGTCTTCCGCGACACGCGATAGTAGCTGAAAGTATGCTGCGACGCGCGATCGGCTCCGTCATAAATAGACAATAATCATTTTAATAGACGCGATCGGCTGTCGCCGCATCCGTCCGTGTCCTTTCCGATCCGATGCGATGCGAGCCATTTGGTGGAAATCATCCTTAATAGGCTATTTGACAACATTGAAAATACGCATCAAATTGTCGTCATCCTATTAGATAATAGCGTAAAACAACATAATATTTCACTTTATTTTAAACTAAATTAAGCATATTTTTTTTTGGAAATTACACGAAAAAAATTGTAATATATTTATCTGTGGCAGAAACGCTATGTGATTGCTTTGTAGCTGTGGTTACTCGCAGGTGACGTCACACGCAAGTAACCACAGATCATAAGGGCATATCTCTTCAAATGATTTTTCATTGTTTACTTGCATATAACGTCACACTTGTCACATGGCCAGCGCCACGATAGAAACAGCGTTTTTGGCGCGGTTTCGGAAATTTAAACTTTTAAATGGATTTTTATTGATAATATAGTAGAATCTCACGGAAATATCAATGTAGTGTGCTTCTTATGTAATAAATAATCATTTAATAAGGTTTTCTAAAATTAGTCAAATAGCCTATTCAGTTGGCACACATGAATCGAACTAACAATTTTAAGACGTGTAAACTTTGCCCACCTCTAACGACGAGAACTATAGTCAGGAGTTTATAATATGAGGGCCATTACCTGCACCGCGTCTGAAATGGAACAGAAAAGTTTGAGGCACACTACAAACTACGTTTTGAACTATTATTCTTGAATATCTAGGAATTCGAACATTGTTATTGCGGTACGGGCGGAGATGAAAAGTTTTTCTATTGTTCAAGTTGTTTAGCATAATGGTGAGGTTTTTTGTTTCCTTTGATACTGTTAATTGAGGTTTTGACGTCTATAGATTTTTTTTGATGTAACACGGTATTTTAGGAAAAGTTTAAAGGTAAATTGTTGACGTTTACCTATTATAAATCCTTTGTCGCGTTATCCTCTTGAGATACTTACATTTTCCCGCTCAACTAGGTAAGCATAATATTTTTATTATATTCATCTAAGTATATTCCTTGTTTAATGTAATGCTTGGTTAAGTACCATCATTGTCATAAGCAATATTTAAAAAAAAACTGATTTTCGAGTTTCTTGTGGCGTTTCTTCACTGCGTGGTCCCCTCTTGGCACGCGCTGGTAAAATGTTGACGTGTAAAAGTGCCCTTGCGGCTTACTTACTGAATAAACATTTGTTTTTATCTCTAGCAAAAAAGATGATTTACAAGAGTCTATCTCTCTGAACAAATGTTTGTAAAAACAAATACGTATTTTTACACTGAGACTCATAAAATGCATCAATTTGTTTAAAAAAATGTTCCTTACAATGGCAATGCAATTTAACTGTCCGTAAGAAAGCGTAAAAAAAATACTTACTTCTAGTAAAACTAACCTAACGTTTCGTTCACACACACCGATAGATGATTCTGCTATAATTTCTGCTGCTATAAATGCTGTCGCTCAAGCGACATTTTCCGACAGTTCAAACTGAGATACTGGCTGAATTACAAGAGAGCGATAGGCTAATGAGCTCAGGATTCTCGTTAGATTAACGACCTGCAGTTTGTAAGCGGGAAACTTGGTCTAGGGCCGGCAGGATAAGCTAATTGCTGTTCTGAGACACCTTAAGTTTTGTTGTATTAAAATTATGGCGGCGTCTGTCGAAACTAATTTATGACTGTCTTGGTGCAGTTTGAAATGACTTTTTAATGAGATTTTCATAAACATTATTAGTAAAGTTTCGAGATGTTGCAGATACTTAAGAGGATTGTGAAAGACGCTTGAATCGCGTAGCTGTCTAATATTTTCCATACATATTTTGCTCCGGGTGATAACGTTTCTCACACTCTAAAATAGGTCCGATTTTCTCGATTTTTGAATATTATGTTGTAGTGATTATGAAAAACTAGATCTGTACGTTTCTGTTTTTGGTTTTTTGAATTTGTTTTGTACTAAGAAATTTATTCTTTGAAAGGAAAACATACTATCTACAACATATTCAAAAATCGTGAAAATCGGACCTGTTTTAGAGTGTGAGAAATCTTATCACCCGGAGTAAAATTTGCATGGAAATTTAAATTTTTTAGTTGTTATTTTAATGAATATAAATGTAAAATATATTTTGCACCTCGCTTTTTGTTGTGCGAGGGAATTTAGGAATGTAGGCGTTTAGTTAATTTTAGCTCAAGTGCTTAAATGATGAAATCATCCCGTTGAAGATTAACGACAAAAATAATGACAACACAAGCAGGTTTTTTTAACACAGGTAATAATAGGTTTTCAACGTTTTTGGGGTCCTTTCATCTGACCTAAAGGACGTTTAACAAACTTATCATTGTAAAAAAAACAATTTTGCAAAACCGTGCTCTATTGGTTACATATTATTTTATTTATTTCTTACTTAGATCATGGGCTTATAACATAACTAAAGTAAAGATAGATTTATAACCACAAAACAGGTGGAAAGTACCTGTATACAAATTGAAAATTTGTAAAATTACAGTTTGCCAATATGATTAAAATTTAGTAAACATTAATGAACTGCTGTTTAAATTTTAATTACTAATTATAATAAATGAACAATTTTAATTGAAGAGTGTAAAAAATAATTTCTTTCAGTTTAGGCCGGATTTACACTTGTAAGTTATTACTGTAAGTTTTGAAACAAAGTTATATGCAAGACAGAGATGCAGATATTTGCCACTCACTCTTACCCATAGTTGCGTCTCAGAACTTACAGTAATAACTTACAGCTGTAAATCCGGCCTTACTTTGTTTCAAAACTTACAGTAATAACTTACAAGTGTAAATCCGGCCTTACATTTAAAACTTATTTGAAACATAACAAATCTTTGCGCTATTTTTTATCATTCTTGTTCTGGGAAAGCATTTCCCGATATTCCGCCTCGAGGGAAATTGGTCAATTGATTGCATCCTCGTTGCCAGTGTAGCCCCCACAAAGAAGCAATATTAGAGGTGTATGAAGGATTATGTGACATAGGTAGTACCAGTCAAGGACTTTAATTGTTATGCCACTATGGAACCCTGTCATAATGATAGCGTCAAACCACATGAAATAAATTACGTCAAAATTAATGATTAACGTTATGCGACAGGGTTCCATAGTGGCATAACAATTAAAGTCCTTGACTTTATGTACTCATAGCGAGTAAAGCAAAGAGCCACGTTAAACTTGGTGTTAATTAAATCTGAGTAGTTTTTTTGTACATAATGTATCATACAATAAATTAGAACAGATCACAGCCACCCAAAAACTTAAACGAGTATAAAGGCGAACTTATCCCTTTAAAGGATTGCTACTGGCTAACCCTCGAGCAAACACCTGAGTTAGTGGAAAAAAAAAGTGGTACCATATGAAACAAAAAGAAAATCATGAATAAAGAAGAAACGGACAAAAATTTAATTAAAATAATAATGATAAATAGATTCATATTTTAGGCTATAAACAATAGTACATGGATGACAACATGGTTACAATTGAACTTTTTGAGGCAATAAACACTTTTCAATATGTATATAAATGTATAACTAATATATTCCCACCAAAGCCACGTTGCTATTGTCTCTAATGTGTGTTGACAACACTTTGACATATTGCTTGTGTCTGATACTGATTGGAATTGCGACCACAAAGGAACGAGGCCCTATTGATTTCGGTTTCGACACGGGGGAGTACTAATGAAACGGTTTCGGGCTATAGCTAAGATTAAACTTTAGTCAAAGGGTTTTGGAAACATTGTTAATGTTGTGTAAATATATTATTCACTTGTCAGACTTTGGGTTGCTTGGTATTTGATTTAATTACAATATGAATGTCGCAGTATATTTATACCCCCTTACTAATAAACGTTGAGTAACGGTGGTATAGTTATACAATGTTTTGTCCTGACTATACCCGCTACGGTGGTAACCGTTACTCAACGTTATTTAGTAAGGGGGTTAGTGTTTAGTTATAAAATAGAAGCTGCATTGTCACGTTTCAGTATTGTTTGCTTTACAACCATGTTCAACAATTTATAGTTTGAAAAGTTAATTTTTAATTCACATGTTAATAAAATTATAAGTGATTTGAAAAGACTTTTTACGCATATTGTGCGAAAAATTGGTTTAAACTTCTTTTAAGACGACAAGGTAGGTTTACCAGCTAGCCCAGGTCTTAGGTCCTAGGGACTAAAGACTGACAATAAAATCCGCTTAACATGGCTTTTATTTATTAATATTTAGATTTTTTATTTGATTTGAATGTGAGCCAAGTAAAAGTTAAAACCGACACTTTCAACGAGCCCTGTTCATGAATTTTTGATTTTAAATTTTAACAATGAAATTACTAAAGAGCGACTTCATCCTTTAGATTATTTCCCTTTTTAATCCCACGATTTCAGTCAGTTTATAAAGGAGAAACATGATTGTGTTTGTATGGTGGGGGTAATTTCTGGCCATTACTTAAGTAAAAGATACACTTTTAAGACGCTACATTAACCCTGACCATGAAGCTATATTTTGGGAGCGCATTTTTTCACATAACTTTTTAGGTCCTATTATCGGAAGTCCGAAAAAAATTCTCACACCATTTTACATCATAATTCATAATGATCACTCTTCATACTCTTCATATATATTTTTTTAATACTAACGGTCGGAAGTCATAATGACCTAAATTCATAACGCCAATATTCATGGAACAGTACACTTTTTAAAATTTCTTAAATATCTTACTTGTAGGTAGATAAGGTTAGGTTAGGTTAGATTTATAAAAATCCACAAAAAGTAACAATTTTTAAAAAAAGTGCATTATGAATTGCGATAATTATGACTTAAAAAGTATAAACAAAAACGGATGAGGAAAAAAATTATGAAGAGTGATTATTATGAATACAAATCGGTAGGAAAACAAAAAATAGGAATAAGAATTTTATGTGAGCCAATATCATATGGACCCCTATATTTTATTTTGATAATCAAAGCTGAGTAAGGGCAGGTCGCTAGCCATCAATAATTTTGCTATCTGTAGGTACCTACCTACCTACGTGTGTCGAAATAAAGTATTGTAAAGACAAAGTTTCCACAGATTCTGTAGAGTACTTCAGTGTTCTGATCCGTTATTTTTATGGTGGATGTTCATCAAATTAAACTTAATTTCCCCCCATTGGAAGTTCCCATCATTTGCAACAATGGCAGCTGCGACCGGAATGGCAAATTTGAAAAATTTGAATTTATGCTGATCGGTGTAATTCGAAGTGACGGGCTGAATCACAAATGAGCGAAAACATTTCAAACCGTCGAATCAAAAAACAATTTTATCACAACTTTTACGCACTGACACCAAAAAAACTGTGGCCCATTTTTAAACAATTTTTGTATTTTTTAAGCAGCTATTTCCACGTTCTGTCCGTGGGTGGACGCGTACATGTTTATCTTATTCATAAACGTACAATGGCTAAAGAGTGCTTAAAATATGCTTTGTCCTTATCAGTCATTGTGACATGTGCATCTGACGGAAAGTGACCACACATACTTTTACTAAAACAGGTTAACAGTGCGTTTATGAATAAGGGAGATTTTTTACAAGCTTTTGTTTAACTTCACTTGTTAATTTGTCAGTAAGTTCGTTTGTTTCGTTCAAATCTTAAAGGAGTCGGGAACTGTCGGGAAGTGGCAACAGCTGGATCTCCGGCGCTTAGCTTAAATCCATCGAGTAGCACTCGTTGGTTTCGGCTCGATAAGTAATTGAAGACTGTAAAAATAGGGGTCGTTTTTTGTGTAAAAGTATGTTGATCAAAAATGAAATTTACGACAAAAAGTAATTTTAATGAAGCATCATCATTTAGAGCATTTCGTGGCCTTTCTTATAGTTATTTATTTATAACAAGATTGGATTTCAATTGAAAACCGTTTTGTTCGTTCGATTTTGATAAGTTAGAAAACTTTTTTTTCCCTTTTCTTGGCAAAAATGTAAAATTACATGGAATCAAACCTATTCGGATTTTAAAGCAGCAAAAAATAAAATAATAAATAAGATCTAAAAAGTGAATGTTATGGTATGTATCTTATATTTTAATACACATCGTCAAATAAAAGGTTAACTTGATTGTTATAAAACAAATGTAATTAACTTAACGCAAAGTAAAACCTTCTATGAAATCAGAGCCAGTGATTCAAGTGTAAACCCCTAATCAAGTTGAGAAAATGAAAAATTTATAAAAACGAAAGAAAAAGTTAGTACCCAGTGTACAACCAACCTGAAAGTCGCAAAGCAGTATATTTTACAGCTAGTCATTTGGGGGCGCAAATATCGTTAGGCGATCGCTTGCATTCGCTTAATCGATTCACATTTACTTTAAAATCGATAGTTCTTTCGTTCTAAACAAAACGATTTTTAAGTGTACCTATTCAAATCAATCGTGCATATTTTTAAGGGGATCCACTATTTAGTGAAAAGACTAGCATAGAGGCATTCAACTTAGAACTTCAGAGTTGGCAATGCATTTGCTGTCTCAGGATTGCAGTCTTGAGGTCGTAATCTTGAGATCGTAAATGTCTATGCGTCTCATATACCATTTGACAGATCAATCGATCGATATATATATTTGTTTACCTTCTCAATAGCATGAAAAAAATAATACTTAAGTAATAATATTGTGGAGTCGAAAAAAATGACCGTTGGTTTTTTTTAATGAGTGGTACACGTCAGCCTCGAAAATACTTTAACATTTGCCTACTCTGATTTAAAAAATAAAATGGCACAGTTTAAGGAACAAAATGATACAAGAAACCTTACTCGTAGGTAAAAACAACAGTATTCATTAGCCTGGCGTTAATTGTGTTAATTAAACGCCTTCATTGTTTATTAAACCAGCTACGTAAACAACGTCATAGACTTTAATGTATTAATTTTGTCTTGTACCAAGAAAGTCCTTTATAGTTCGTTCTTTCAAATAGTTTGCATGCTTTGTACCGCCACAATTAGTACAAAGAAGCTGCCGCAGCGCGCACAAAGCGGTGTCGGCGACTTCAAAGGGTTGCAATGCACACTATTTGAACGAACGAACTATACCTCTTATGGACATGCTTAAGAGCATGCGCAAAATTGCCGGCACGTTAGCCTAGTTGGTAGTGCCTACAAAGCTAGTGGTCCCGGGATCAAATACCGGTAAAGGCAGATATTTGTGTAATGAACGCGAGTCTTGGATGTTTTCTATGTATTTAAGTATGTATTTCTCTACACAAGTATGTTTATTATTACCTAGACGTACTCACTGCATTAGTCTTCATGTACGGACCCAGGTGTAAACATTACATATATTATTCAATGTATCACTAACATACCTATATGTAAGCTTATAATCTCTTTTTGTCACTAACCAAATTAATCATAGTTATTTGAAATAAATTATTTGAATTTGAATTTGAATAGTACAAGCCTTGAGCTTAGTTTGGGACTAAGTCGATTTTTATAAGATTTTTCCCCTGACATTTAATTATTTATTTACACACTCTAATAGCGCTATAAAAATTATGACTATCAATAATTATGTATGTAAAGTAAGTTTCACGATTATTTTGGAGGCTTTATTTATTTAATTAATAATATTCCGATTCATATCACGCGCAACATTAAGGTATTTCTACCGGGTGACTTCTAATTGGTAATACAAAATCAATGTTTCACACACATTTCCCCTAAACTAAACCCCTAAGTCTCATGCTGCTAGTTTAATTAAAATTATGTTTATTTTAAGCTTTAATTTATCCCAATTTTATAAGCTTAATGTGGTTACCCTACCACTATGTTTAAATAATCCTTGTATTCATGACAGTTAAGTATTAAAGGTAGGGTAACCACACTTCAAAATGTAATTATTAGTTTTATTAGAAAATTAACGATATTTACAGGAGACTAATTTAAACAACTAATTTAATTTATTACACTATTCGTCATTAACTGAATACATTCTAGAATCACAACAAAAATAATGTTCATAAACTGATAGGTACGCATTAGCCTTTGGTGCAAGGACTCAAGATGGATTAGATGGGCAAACGTCCATCGATTCCCATCCAGACCAAATGCATCCCTATTAGTTTAAGTAAGTGGCGGGAGTGTGCCCGACAGCGGAATGGATGGACCATTAGCTATGTTAATTGTTTTCGTGCACTAATAAAGTCGTTCGGGTCATTTTAGCTACATTTCGGTGTTTCGGTAGTTTTGTACTAAGACCTCCTTAACTACTATTTAAAAAAGAAACTGCTTGAGATTTGAGACTAATCTTGAGTGAAATGCCCATCTCAAGAGACTTCAAAGTAAACGTCAAGAGTCATAATTGACGCATTTTCTGAGTAATCAAATAAAGGTCAAATTATCAATATGGCTGTAAGGGTGTTATTATTTAACGGTCGTGTTTATAGATGTGGATAAACGTGGATAAAATATCTGTTACTTTCTGACTAGTATGTAAGTGTGAGAGTAACGGATAAATAATAAGTCCTTCTTATGATAAGGTAAAGTAAAGGTCGTGTTTTAAAAAAAAATGACATTAATCATTAGCGCCGTGCCTTGCCTCGGCATAAACTGAATGAGTCCCTTATTGACCCAACGTACGGTACAGGCAAAAAAAAATAACCTGTTTTAATTCTTTATTATTGTAAAAATTGAGTTTTTGTGTCAATAAATTTATGTTATTTCTTGAGATTGACCTAAGGCTTAAGATCAGGGTATTAATACGGCTCTTAGACAAGAATGATTGGTACACAACTTTCAGGGCTCCACAATTTTAGTATAAAGTAAACAATGTGAACACATCCTATAGCTTGCCAATTATACAAAATTTGAGGACCAAACTACCTTTAAACCTGCTTGTTTACAAAGTGACAAAGGATTAAATTAAACTTATTTGCGGGACAGATAATTGTTTTTTAATTAAATTTTACAAAATTAGCCCCGTATTGGAGAGTTCCGTGAAATTCGTGCGTATAGATAATTTGTTTTGAGGTTTGTTTAGAAAATTTGACTCCCTTGTTTATTAAATTTCGCCGAATACAGGGTGTTTAAAATTAGCATGTAATTTGTACGGTTTTGTACACAGATTAGTTAGTGTGAACGGGCTTAAATTTGTGCGAACAAATTCTAACCTGCCGCACATATTAACAAGACGAGTGTGACAACGCTGTGTGCCTCTGAAGCAAGCGGTCCCGGGTTTGAATCCCATTAAAAAAAAAGACATGAAAATATCCGTGTGAGGAGCACGAGTGTTTGTTTTTCTTGTAGTTTATCCATATAAGTATAGTTGCCTAGTGGTCACAGTTAAGCAAGGCCTTAGTTAAGGATTTTTTATAAATAGATAGATTTGTGTTCGATGATATTTAATTCTTTATAACTGATAATCATAATTTGACCTATATGCTTATATGGGCATTATGCGGCAACGGGTACAGTCAGGGGCATTCCCGGTCGACCACCTCTAGGGTGATATTCGTTTGCGCGTTCGACGCTTAGCGACTTGAATGCTGTAGGATTAGCTAGGTTCAACGAACAAGCCAAAATTTTCTCAAGTGGACCACCGCGGATGTCCCTGGCTGTACCTACGACCATGACAGAAAAAAAAGAAAAGTTAGTTACGAATGTTCAAAATCAAACACATTCACTCGTTGTTTATACACACCAGCGACGACCGACGAGTTCACTGACGATGGTATTTTTTCATGATAATAGTGTTATACTTCTTGGAATTACTACTATAAAAAATCCCACGTACTGTCTACGAGTTCTACGACAAGCTTATAAGAGCATTTTTTGTAAAACACTTCCTTGTACGCTAATAAGTCTACTTACTTATTTACTATTCTAAGACGCATAATGATAATCGGCCTTGAAGTTACCAGGGTCTTTTGTATTTAAATCCAAAAGAAAACTTTAAGCCGCTTTTATACTCTGCGAAGTCATCTCATAGCCATTTCGTGTCGTTTCATTCAGCGTTCCAATTTAACCTTCGAAGTTTTCCAACTTGGCGTCAGAGTACTGACGACGCGAAATAAGCTGAAGTCTAGACTGAAATTTATTAACTTTTATATGATTCAATATAGCTTAATGACTTTATGGATGTACCTATATGCATAAGTATGTGTCAGCGGAGCGGATTCTTAAGCATACTTTTTTCGCAATAATTATCTATCGCTTAATCAATACGCAGTGATTATGAGCGTAAACTTTGATATGATTAATAATGCCGGTTTTTCCTTAAGTACATTAATATTTCTTACCTACCCGAAAAAACTTTATGCATAACATTGATGATCTAGGAATCCGTCAAAGCTAAAAATTATTCGAAAATAACTCCCCCGAAACAGAAATTGGTCGAAGTTTGAATTAATATACCTAATAACTCCAATTACGACAACTGCGTTATAACATTTGATTACACCGGATGAAAATGCACAGGGTTTAAAGGTAACATTTCAAAATTTCACTCAATTGCACTTACGTGAAACATGAAAACCACGACGTTGCTAGCAGCGCAGCGCTTTTGTTATCGTAATATAGAGTGGGCCAGAAGTTTCTGCACTTTTACAAGATCTTCAACGTCGCTATTAGCAAAAAAAAATTGAAAAACCTTATACAAAAAATTCCTCGATATAATAGCAATCCCTATACGTTTAGCCGTTCGTTTTTTATCCATCAATATCCATTCAATCGCTCAAAGGTTAACTGGAAGAGATCCTTTAAAGGGATAAGTTCGCCTTAATACATAACTTTTGTGTTTCTGTTTCTTTTTTAGGTTGCTATTTTCTGTTTATGCAATACTAGAGGACGCCCGCGACTTCGTACGCGTAGAATTAGTTTCCCGCTACTCCCCCCCATTTCTTCCCGTTGGGGTTCGACTTTCGGAAAATCCTTTCTTAGTGCTCACTTACATCATGAAAGGAACCCATGAACCAAATTTCAAGTTTCTAGGTACAGTAGTTTCGGCTGTGCGTTGATATGTCAGTCAGTCAGTTTAGCCTTTTATATATATAGATAGATAGATAGATAGATAGAGTTTACAATACATTTACATACATCTCCGCTTTACTAAACCTTGATCAAAAGTATACAGGGTGTCGCGGATTGTATGACTTTTGAGTCAAGGGATGATAGAGGATAGATGAGAGAGGATGATAGGTCAAACTGAACCTGCCTACATGTTTTTTTTGTAAGAAAAATATATCTCAAGAATATAATTTTTGACAAAATCATATATTTTCTCGCAGCAGCAGTGCTTGGGCATTTCCTAGAACCTTCGTATGGTTGCAGATTTCCCAATTTCCCCGGAGACACGGCTCATTGCTTTCTCGTAATTACGTGGGTTATGCGAATTAAGTGGCTGCGGGCGGCGAGTCGCCACAGCCTGCCTAATTGCCTGTCACGGCCGGTGCCAAATAATCAGACTATTTATAGTTAAGAGACCTCGATAAGCATCTGTGGCTTTAGCGAGACGGGGTACCCAAACGCCTTTCCGTACTAACTTTGTGAAAGTTATTTACCAGTGGTACATTTTTTTTTAATGAAAGGCGTTGTCTGCATTTTTGCCGTGTGTTGCCATAGCCTGCCTAATTGCCTATCAAAGCGGGTGCCAAATAATCAGACTTTTTTGTAGTTAAGAGAGCTTGATAACCATTGTCAAAAAAGAGAAAACTTGGCGTTGAAAAAGTTGAACACTATTTAATTCTTAATAAGATAATGACTAATTATTACATTAAAAATATATTACTATACATATAATGCCCAATTCAAATAACCGTTCTTTAATTTTAAATCCCTAAAATTTTAAATTTATTAACTTCGAACTGTATTCTTGTTAGACTAAAATCTAATTGGACGTTTACAAAATTCTAGACCAGTAATAACATCTCAAAAACATGCATACAATGGAAGTGTGTGATGCAAATGATGTTGCTTTACTCCTGCTCTTCACCATCGTGGGAATAGCCTGCTTTAGCGATGCGCCAAACTATTTAAACTATATTTTGTACCCTCTGTCTAACAACTTACAGTCTTTGTTCCCGTGCATGCGAGATAATTGCTCCCAGCCGGTGCAAGAACCCATTAATAACCTGATTTTATTTAATTTTGCACCGTATTATTAATAACAGGAAGTCATTAATTTGTCATAGCAAAATTACGTCCAATATCAGAGGGTTTTTGACAAATCCTTCCGTAAAATTATATAGAGCTGAGGCTTTATTCTATTCGCTGAAACCATGTTGCTTTTGACATGGTATCGTATGGTCAACGTTACGATAGTTTTTATTTAATCGACAGTAATGGCGGTCGGGTTGAACGATACGATAACAAGTTAAACGCAAAATGGTTATACCGAGTAGAATATTGAGCTCATGTTCATCTTTTGAAATAAATAAGGTGGGGTAAGTGCGCCTACGGGGCATGTACACCAAACCAACAATATCTCCTAAAAAATATATAGTTCGTCGCGTTTACCCCATTGACGCTCATGCCCCACCTTGGGGTAAGTCCGTCTACCAGGGCAAGAGCGACGAACCATCTATTTTTAGGAGATATTATTGTTGGTTTGGTGTACTTGCCCCGTAGGCGCACTTACCACTTACTACATTTTTTTTCTAGTTTTTATTATGACTTCAAAGTAGAACCCTATAGTTGGTGTTTATTCGCGTTACTCCTTGTCGATAATGTTAACGAATTAAATAATCACCGCTCTTTGGGTTCTAAGGTTGTTCAAATATTTAGAAAAAATATTTTCAGATTGTTTTTACTAAAAACAGATGCGAGCCGTCAAGTTATACAACTATGCCAAACTTCAATATGATTGCTTCTATAGTTTCAGAGAAAAACTGCTGTGACCTACAACACACAAGCAACAAACAGACAGACAGACACCGAAGTCTCACCATAAGGGTTTCTTTTCACCATTTCGATACGGAACCCTAAAATGAACATTTCGGTAACGGGGAAAAATGGAAAAAATAACAAATCTAATTTTGCCGTCGATATTTTTTCTGTTATAAAACTGCTTGTATTGTAAGCATAAGCTTTATTAAACATGATAATAATATATTTGTGAAAGATTCAAGTATCTGAGCACTTGTCTCGATATTTATTACTTTTATAAATGCCAGCTGCCGTCGTCTGCACAAACACAAGAACGCTTTGAAATCCTTGTTTTTTTTAAGGCCTATTTTCTTATTTGCTTAAATTCTTTTTTTTATATATATATGTAAAACATTTAACACGACGTAAGGTAAAGCAATGGTTAAAAACAAAAATATTTCTTTGTAATTAGTAAACTGAACAATTTAAACCTTGTCTTCTTTTTAGTTAGCTTACGTTTTGTTAAAAATGTGGGATAAAGATTAAAAGTAAAAGTTTAGTTTTTAATTTAATAAGGTACCTAATTTTAAGGTTATGAACAGATTTACTCTGTTATTCATAAACGCGCAAAAGCTAAAGGTATGCTTAAAGTCTGCTTTGGCATTATCTTTCATTATGACATTTGATTTTGACAGAGAGTGACAAAGGGTACTTTCACTAAAAATATTTATTGTATGATTATGAATTGTATGAATTGTACCGTCGCGACCCGTAACTTCGCCTGTGCTACCCAACTTCGCCTAATTTTGTATAAGTTGAAATTCCCAGAATATTTGAAGGACAAGCTACTAAACTAAACTACTAAATAGTAAGTATTTTTCATTTATGGCAATATTTTGCGAATAATTTGTGGCTAACTTCACATTGTTGGTCACCAGTGCATTTTTTCCGCCGGATGAATTGACACGTTTTTTGGTTTTGTGTTTAACTTCAGTTGGTGGCGATACTACAGAGCAGGTAATGCTAAGCTTTTTATTTGATTATAACCTACAACTAATATCCTATCATATGACATTGTTGTTTTATATCTAAGTTACGTTTAGAAGCTATAAATGAAAAAAACGTTGCTGAGGGTACAGTATCAGCCATCTTGTTGCCAAACTTCGCCTACCCTAGGGTTGTCAATTCTGTTGTGGGTGAATTTCAAATATATTATACGTACCTAGTAGTTAAGAACTTAATTGAGATGTTAACTTTCTTCCATTGTGTAACGGAAATTTGTTATACTATCATTTGGTTAATTATCGTGACACAAAGGATTAAATTACGGACTTTTTAAAGATGTTTAAATGTCCCTCTCAAGTCCCGCAAATTAATTTATATTGTGGAGGTAATTTGCCGTGCTCCATGTATGGGGCACTGGACTGTGAACGTGTTAATGTCTAAAAATAAGAACTTAAGGTTTTTGATAAATGTTTATCTCAACTATTTAGCTAAAAGGTACTAATTACCTAGGTAACGTAAGGTTTACGTAAGTGAATTTAAGGTTAAACGTCAAATTTAATATTGTTGCTCAGTCTATTTTTTTATATAAATGTTTATCTCTATTATTAAATGAAAAGCTAATGATTACCAAAGAGGTATTTTTTTTTTATTTGAGTAAGCGAAATGAGTGAAGCCTAAATATTTTGTTACGTTTTTTGTTCGAAACTTATTATTTACTTTTTAATATTAAATAATACCTACAACAATTTACGGATTTTTTACTGTACTTAAACCATTAACTCCCTTTATTTCGAAGTCAAGTAAGTTAACATGATTTTTGGCAACCCTATCAGCATTATAGCAAATGTATGGAACCAACTTCAGATTGCTTCAAACTGTTACCTAACTTCGCCTACCGCATGTTTTTTTAAAATGTAACCTATTTTCCTAAATGTAAGATTCATATTCCTCTGTTATTCTAAATTGATTAGACTAGATGTAGGTATGCCAAACAAATGTAAATGTTTGAAGCTTCGGCATAGTGTAGGCGAAGTTAGGAAACAATTCCCTAACTTCGCCTACTACTTTAAAGGCAATTTTAAGACAGTTAAGCTATGAAATTTAAAGCGTTAATTGCCTGTAACGATAGCCTAAGATATGTAAAATATTTTTTTAATCATGAAGATTCAAAATAACTTGAAACCTGGATGATTTTTTGCAAAAGGTGTCAAAACCCAGGCGAAGTAAGGGGTCTCGACGGTACGTGTTGTATTGTATGATGTTGATAAAGAGTCAAATTAATCTCGATTTCGCAAGACGTTCGCAGATACAATTATGTTTGATGATCACTTATGTCGGGTTCCTATATTCAAACCGCGGACAGATAAGGCTTACTTCGGGTTAAAATTTGACAGTTAACAATATAAAATGTGTCAAATATTAATCTGAAGTAAGCTTCCTCTATCCGCGGTTTGAATATAGTAACCGACCGAGTTGAGTAGGTTTGAGTATGGGGGGAGAATGGGGTAATGGCAGTCAGAGGGCAATGGTGGTCCGCGTTCTAACATTTAGACAACAATATCTGAATAAACGAATACCAGAGGGCCTTGCCAATATGCACTACGCTAACTAGCGTTTCTATTCGTTTCATTTTTAAACCAATCACGTCACTGATAGGTCACGTGACTTTTCGTATCACGTCATCTGAAAGGACGGACGTGATACGAAAAGTCACGTGATCTACCAGTGACGCGATTTATTTCAAAACGAAACGAATAGAAACGCTAGTTAGCGTAATGCATGTTGGCAAGGACTTTTGGTATTCGTTTATTCAGAATCTTTTGGGCTAATATTCGTTGTACAAGTAAATACTTTCGTCGGGGTGTAAGAACGCTGACCACCATAGGGCATTACATCTCAGTCCTTAGAGTTGCAACTCATATGCAGTCTTAGGATTGCAGTCTTAAGAATCCAAATGTCTGTGTGCTCGTTCGCCTTTCCCACGACATAAAAAATAAAGAACCATTTCTCTCAGACTCCCATTACCCCATTCTACTCCTGAAATAAAATACAGACGTCTAAAATGACCAAGGATCAAAAACATCCGTGCAATATTTTGATATTCTGCAATGTATGTACGTTGCAATGTAATTGCAAAATTTTAAAAGTAACCTATTTTCTGCTAAGCCCTAAAGCTAAGTTCCTAGTAACATAATTCGATACATCTAAAAAGGCACACAATTTTCGTAAAATCTATGGGTACTGCAACACTGTGTTCGAACTTCGAATAACCTTAAGGGTCAGCCATGACGAAAGTTTCCAATATCCATCTAAACAGGCGGTCATTATTTCACTCCGTCCTCGCTCCCGTCCCGGCCTGATTTACCGCCCCTCTATCCTCTCTTAACACCAACTTTCTTCCTCTTTTAACTGCAAAAAGTCACGCATGGAAAGATGGGGGTTCGCTTCAATCAGTCTAAAAACATTTCGTATAATTTCATTTAACTAACCACAAAAAGCATAATGAATGTTTAGCATAAAAACCAATTGTATAATTTTATCAGGCATACGATCGAATAACATAACTCTCATCTATTTATAACTATCATTTTCTTGTTATTATGCATTTTAAGTCAATTGTTCTAACTAGGTTAGGTTAGGTTAGAACTGTGACCACATTAATAGTAATGAAAGCCGTTAGATATATTTATTTTTTAATTTATGAACATTATAGTTTAAGAAAAAATATGCATGTCGTTTTATGCATAATAATTATTATATCGTTGGTTTATTATATATATCGAAATTATGCAATTTGTGTTATGTATAATGAAAATTAGTACTTACAATCGTTTTTATGCAATTAATTACACACCCAAAATATGGTCCATCCAGTGTTACCCTGAACTCTTCCAATTAGTACCAACCTCTTTACGTCTATTGTCTATCTTAATTAGCCTACTAAACTTACTAAACTTAAGTGTTATCGGGTGCCTTCTTTTGGCGTTTTCTAATTAACTTAGACAAAAGTTTAGGAACAATAAAGAACAATTTCAGAGTTGGTCGACTTATTCAAAAGCGGCAGGCGACTGTATTGGTTTGACATGGAAAATTTGGAGGAATTGTTGCGGAAATTTCGGGAGTTATAAGTTGTTTGTTCGGATAATTTTCGGTTCTTTAAATCGTGGCAAATTCATTGAGAGGTTAAAATGAGCTATATAGTCGTATTATATAATATTGTAAAGTAAATACGTGTTTAAGAAGTAGATACTATTGACGTTGTAATTTTATAACGTAGCACTTTGACGGAACACAGTAATATATGTATATTATGTACCTAGTTGGTAATGATCCTGTATTCGAAGCTTGCGGTCCTGGGTTCAAATCCTAGTAAGGGCAGATATGCGTGTGATGAGCGCGAGTATTTGTTCCTGAGTCTTGGATGTTTTCCATGTATTTAAGTATGTATTTCTCTATATAAGTAATTTGATCGTTGTCTAGTTCCCATAGTACAAGCCTAGAGCTTAGTTTATTACGAGTACTAGGTCAATTTATGTGAGATTGTCCCCTGATATTTATATATTTATTTATTTTAGATTTGTTTTGTTTGATTTCTTGCTAGATTCATTTTTACAGTCAACATAAGTGAGTCAAGTTTATATTTATACAAGCTAATGCCCGCAACTCTGTCCGCGTATGGGTCGTATATCGCTTTTTCCTCGAGATAATAATTATGTCCTTTACCGAGGTTCAAGCTAACTTCATCTAAAGTTCATTAGAATCAGTTCAGCGGTACAGCCGTGAAAGCTTGACAAAGCGACAGACAAGGTTATTTCACATTTATCGTATTATCCTCCTGATAACCAGACATCAAACAATTTAGTTATAATTTCGACTCTATTCAAATATAGGTAGGTATTTTTTTTACGCATAAAAATCAATTGTCATAACACCCTTTTAGACTGACATTGCAAAATTTAATAAATGTCTATTGTGTAGATTAGGTTAGGTTAGGTAAGGTTAGTTTTTAATAATAATTAAAATAAAACCCTTTCTATTGTAAAAACCGTTTTATGACAATTGATTTTTATGAGTAATGATTATTATGCGTTAAAAAATGTATGCGAGTAGACCCCTACCCATAATTAAGGCCTCATATTGATTGATTTTTATGTACTTTGTAAAGTACACGAGTCTAGTATAGATTGGCTTAAAAATAACAATCCTAAATTGAAAATATACTCGTAACTACTAATCTCCGTTTAAATAAGACGTTTACCTAATCATCAACAGAAGCGGTGCGCGTATATAGTTTCATATAGTTTTCACTCGGTGCTACGCGAAATTTCATCGCTTTATTCGCTCAAAAGTCTTCGATAAAATGAATTTGTAAGTAATATCCGCAGTTTAAATTGGATCGCACTGGAATAGCTTTTAACCTCGTGTTTAACTTCGCCACCGCTCCCGTTCGAGGGCAAACCTCAAAGCGAGTTAAATGTGGACTCTGAATTTTATGTTAAGCGAAATTAATTTAAATTTTATGCGAATCTGTAAATAGGCATAAAAATGCTGCTTTTCGTGACACGTTTTTTTTGCATGGAGGATAAACAAACAAAACAGTTCCCTAATGAGGAGTGAGGTCTAAGATCTAATAGAAATTTGCCATGTCAAGAGTAACCTCAAAATTTCAAATGCTGTACCAGCCCTAAAGTCTATGATGGAATACCTCTATGCTATTTTTTTTACCACGGGCTGTGTTCTACTCGGCAAAACACTATTGCTTTTGACATGGTATTGTATTGTTTCCAACTCAGCTGTCATTACTGCTAAGTAAGTAAGAGCTTCGATGACGTTGACAATACGATAACAGAACAAAACGAAAATAGTTTTACCGAGTAAATAGAATAGATCGCAGGGGCCTCTACTAGACTGGGTAAAATTGTAAATGACTTTAACATGATATTGAATTATTTTTAACCCTCCCGTCATTACTATCAAGTAAATAAGAATTATCATAATGTTGACGATACGATAACATGCCAAAAGCAATTTTAATCATTATGATTTCGGAAGTTTTAAACTTCCGTGAGACTGAGACATGTTAAAGAGATCACACCGAGTTACTCACGTAAGTATTGTCGTAAAGCGCTCGATATGTTTAGATCTCGCCTGGAGTCCCTATTCATGAGCAGACGCGACAATAAGTGTAGGTCATGCTGCGGCCGCGAGCGTTTTCGACAATATTTACGTGAGTAACCCGGTATGTTCTCCTTAATATGTCAAAAGCAATATGGTTTTTACTATAACGCGAAAACATCAATATAATAATAGTAAAAAAAGGTTCCGAGTCCATGTCGACGTCACCTTTAAAATAATTGGTCCCAAACGTCTTTTTTAATGGTGGCTTCGGGCCCATGAATGTCTTTTAAATCTTAGTCTTTATGGGCCTTTGACAGAGAACTTTATAGTCGAGCCCATAACTATCATATTACAAACTTATGTATACAACTACAAGCTCAATAACATTATATACAGCGAAGTCGTATATTAAATAATAATGTTATATATGTAAGCCATGCAGAATCCTAATAATTATCCATTAACATTGTCTGTATACGAAACGACACAAAAAAAAACATTTTCATTTATAGCGTCAAAAAAAGTATGTTACTGTTCTCAGTTTTCTGTTCGTTACAACCATGTACCATGTCTGTTGCTCCACACTTCCGCTCCTTATAGTCCTTATATATGTATATGTGTATGTGATTGTGATCCACTTCCACTGGTCAGAAGTGTATTAGTGTAACCCAACAAACGAGCAATCCAAATTAACCCGTTAAATGTGCTCAATTTATTTCTATGTCACGGAAAAGGCAAACGAGAAAAAACTAATTACAAATATAACAATCATTATGGCTTGTAATTAGTCGGTTAGTTTATGGAAAACATTTCGTAGTTTTGGCAAGATCAGTTAAAATTTCGGCCATTTTGGTGATTTTTTGTTGCTGGTTTCGTGGGCATGAGTCCAATTTTAGCAGGATTAAAGCCACAAACATTCCAAAGAGGTAGCGCGTTAGCCGCAGTCTGGCTCGAAACCGCAAGTGTAATTAGAATAAGTGCACCTTTTTGGGTCAAAAGTTATATTTTCATTTTATTACATGAACCAAAAGGTTATTTTATCAATGTTAGAAAAAATCTTGTTCCCCATTGAGTTCTTTATTGTTAGACAATTTTTTAAAGAATGATTTTAGATAAGAAGGCTTTGTTATTTCTTGTTTTAGTAATACCTGCTCAGTAATTATACCTATTATAAATGCAAAAGTAACTATTTGTTTGTCTGTTAAGCCCTCACGGCTACATTATCTATGTCAATGCAAATCCTTACTTATATTATAAACGCGAAAGTTTGTATGTATGGATGTTTGTCACTCTTTCACGCTGCAACGGCTGAACGGAATTGGAAGAAATTTGGAACATAATGGAGATAGTTTATACCCTAGATTAACACATAAGCTAATTCTGATCCCGGAAAAAATTAAAGTTCCCGTGGGAATAACGACACTTGAAATATACGCGGATGAAGTCGCGGGCAGAAGCCAGTACTTATGGCTGATTTACATTGGGTCAGCAAAAGCATGCCAGTAGAAGTACATTAACGAGTTGGTTTTCACGTTTGAGGCAAGAGCTATAGTAACGACGCAATGTACTTCTACTGGCATGCTTTTGCTGACGCAATGTAAATCAGCCATTATACTTAATTGTTTTTGTGCATAGAGTTTACATACATAGGTACATGCTAGCTACAAAGTTGCAAGTTATTGGGGATTGGCCCTATATTTTACAAATCAAATCAAAACAAATTAGGTTCAAATCCTGGTTAAGGTACTTTTATTGTGGTGAATAAACATATTATTAGTGGTTGTAATCAATTTATTAACATCGAAACCTTTTTACACTTACACCTACATAAAATTTATTTTAACGTGAGAATAATCTCTTAACACAATACAGCTTTTGGAAAAATCTCTTTTTTAGTCAATGCAAAGGCATTTTTTCGTGCAACCAAGTCCTTTTGCCCTCATTGAACTCTGCAGCGGTGTGGTCTGTGCCTTCCAGAATCCATTTAGTTGTTAGAAGACCCTCCACTCCCACAGGACCTGAAAGAGATCATAAACTTGAATCCAGGGAACTTTATAATATACAATATTTTAATACATGCAAGTTAGTTATGCCAACCTAGTAGGTATATCGCTTGCCGAATGCAATAAGGGGACAAATCAAAAAAGCAACATTTGGAGAAATTGGGTGTCAAACTTTTCATGAATGGGTGTGTGTCCGCAAAAATAACTGTATTTTCTCTAAATTTGCAGTTATTCATATTGTATTTGGTATTATAGGTTCTGTAGAATATATTCCTTCGTATCAAAATATTTTTTTAATAAAATTCAAATAATTTTGATATTATATGCATTTAAATTATGGACTCTTAGAGTTAAGTCCTTGTAGCACAAAGAATTTGTGCAAATTTTGTTTACTGTGAGAAAATTGTATTAAAAAACAATACTGTTAACTTAACATCTTTTAATGTTTAAGTTAATTAAGGGGGAAGTTTAATATGTATTATCATCCATGGCCCAATGTATATTAACCAAACTAATATAATTATAATTATACCATGTAAGTACGTCTTTATTCCAGTAGTTTTACATAACACTTTATTTATAACCTTTGTTTATAAAATACTTCACAAATAAGTCAAATATAAAAAAAAACCGGGCAAGTGCGAGTCGGACTCGCCCACCGAGGGTTCCGCAAATGACACGGTTAACTCAATTCAAAATTTGGACCGCCTCCGTTCCTTGCATAAAGACCCTGCTTTTTGTGATTAAATTAAAAATGTATAGTTTTCAGTTTTTTTCCTATATTTGTAATTTAAGACGGTATTAATTGCCAAATTTCATAGATCTAGCTCATCAGAAAATAACCGTATAAATTGTGATTTCCTTGATAGTGTCGAAATTTACGTTTTTTGCGGCAAAAACGGCCGTATCTTTTTTTCACGTTAAGTTAGAAGTTTAATTTTTCACAACTTCACGGGACTGTAGACCTGAGTATAAAGGTTTTAATTTCAACTCGATACCTCCACGCGTTCCCGAGATAAAGGGTCTTGACAGCCAGACAGACAGACAGACAGACAGACAGACAGACAGACAGACAGACAGACGGACTACAAAGTGATCCTATAAGGGTTCAGTTTTTTCCTTTTGAGGTACGGAGCCCTATAAAGGAATCTCTTATCAAGTTACCACAAGTTTAAGTGTCATGGTAGATCGTATTTTTTTAAGATAAACAAAATTGCTTGCCCCTAGGCTATCCTTTGGGAACATCTCGTTTACAGTTTAAAGTAAACTTCCCAAAGGGGGTCCTCTGGGAGGACAGGGTGTCGGTCATGATGACGGGGCAAGGGCTCGTGGAACACCTGGGAAGATCCGGATCGATCAACCCAGCCACACTACTGCAGCTCCCGATGTCGCGAATTGATACCCAACCCAACATGTCTATATCTCTCGAGTACTCCTAGTGATACTTTTAATAAGACATGCAAAGGTGCGGGCTCCGTGGAGAGCGGGAAACTCGAGACATGAAGGAAAAACCAGGACCAACGTGGAACATGTACCTTCCGAAACCCCAAGAGTGCCGGAGGGGAAACCCGAAGGTGCTCAACAATAGAGTGGTGCTCCTCTGGATGTGCCGTTCTCTCCCAACACACTAGGTGTGGGTACTAGCAACGCAATACCAACCTCAAACAAACACACACAAAGGTGGCGGTAGAGCGAAAACCCAGCCCGCTACCTTCCTTCAGACGTAGCTTCAAGGCAACGCCTTCGACCTCGAAGTCCACAAATAACTACTCTCCTACACGGGGGCCGTGCTAAGGGACCGCCACACACAAACAAAAAGTCTGCGAGGGGTGGAAGGTCTGCAGGGAAACCAGCAGGACCGAAACCCCAAGCGTGGACCTCACACTCACACACACACTCACATACACACACACACGACGGCACACAATAACAAACAACCCGGAGATCGTCCCGTTTGCGGAGAAATCTGCAAGCACGGAGTCCGCACCGGCGTTATTACCCACACCAACAATATCCTCCCAGCTAGATTCTAGCTGGACTCTTCCCGTACTGACCACGTGGGGAAAAGGAGCAACCCGCCAAACGGGATACACCTGGTCCCAGCGCAATCGACCTCGGGAAAAGGAGGCATAGGAACCAAAAATAGAGGCGCAAGTGCCGCAAAATGCTAGCAGAACCAGCAGCCTCTATTGCTTCGGTGCCTGCACATCTATCAGGTGCTCCTAATACGGTGGAGATGCAGGGAGCTGCCGATCGCCCTAGCCAACCGACAGCAAACCGTGTCCCACCGAGAAGGAAACGAGCCAGCAACAACAACCCGGTGGCTCGGGCTCCTGTGAAAAGGGTACGCCTTGTCGAGACTCTGTCTCTGAGAGAATCCAAGAAGCAGAGGATCGAGTCCACCGCTGGGACCCCTCGAGCAGCATATGCGGACGCAGTAAAAGCTGACTTGATGGTTGCGGTAACGTCTGCAAGCACGGGCCACCTCTCCTTAACTCGCCGATGAGGCTCTCAACCTGGTTCAGGGCTGCGTCATGGTTGAGTCGATGCGGAACCCCCAGAGTGTGGCCGGAACACAATTTCAGGGTAAACCCCTACACGCTAGAGGAACCCTGAGAATGTGGAGCGGAGACCAGGCAGCGGTGGCTTGGCTCAAGCGGTGCGTGGCCACCATCGCCCTCTCATCAGGGGACAAGTTGGTGATCAAGCGCCAAAATGATGTGCCGCGAGTAGTGCGGCAGTCTGTTCCCAGGTGTCTGGGATGATTTCGGGGTGGTAGCAATTTGCCTTCGTTACCAGAACACCTGGGTCCAGATTGGCCGGTGGCTGCTCAGCTCATCAGCGCTGATAGGCAAGGCTCAGAAATCTTCGCCATCGTCAGCATCCCGGAGAAGAAGGTGCAGGCCCTCCTGGACTGGACCGGGGCTGCCGACTCACATTCTTGTGTGGGTCGGTGTACCTGAAGTTCCAATATATGACTTTGCGGCAATATGTGACAGGTACTTCATTAAATTATATTAAAAAACATGCCACTGATCAGTCGAACGAATTAAGACTTCAGCAGAATTATTTGCTTGTATATGAATATTAATTAACGTCATAATTATATAGGTACATACTTTTGTTTTATAATTAACTCTAATTTAATATCATTTAACTCAATATATTATCTTGTGTGTAAAATACAAGTGCGGCCGGACATAACGGATTTAATTTACAATATGTATAAAATATTAAGGCAGGTACTTACCGTTGAGGTGTAATCAAATGACGGTTAGTTCTTTTATATTTTCTTCGATTCATTGTGAAAGCAAATGAAAAAGTAGCGGGCACAACTTAAAAATGAATTTCAAAATGTCTGCAATACGGGCACAACTAAGAAATGCCTTTGTAGCACAAACTATCGCGTGCGATTGCGGCGAGTGCAAACGGCCGACTGGTGATAGGCCCATATAGCAGGAAAGGGATAGATCATTTCTCTTAGTGCAGAAAAGACATAAATGCCCTCTTTGGTCTGTTATAGTATACTTTTGACTAAAGTCTTTAATGCATACGGTAAAACGACCACTTTAGATCACGATTCCGTAATAATCTCAAATCTCGAAAATTTTGAATTGTGCCCTTATTGCATTCGGCAGGCGATATTATGAATACACTCTCTCACAGTAGACGTCTGAGCTGACTTATATAATGTGTGGGCTACTATTTTTGTTTTGGTTTACCTTGCTTTTATAACGTAATAGTGTTGATGATATAGCTTTTATTAATTTGCCATTAAAGTCACAAACACGCTGAGAGCGGAATCGGCGCGATGTAGCGCGTTCCCATACTAAAAAGCACGCCCAATGCGTGGCGAAGGCGGTTTCAGTGAACGCGCCGCACTGCACCGCCTTCGCTCTCAGTGCGAAGATCTATTAAAATGTCAACGATATCAGAAAAAAAGCAAGATAGTCCAACACTTAAATAGATAGCTGTGAACTTTTCATCAAAGAATTTTGAAAAAATAAATTCCAAGGAAATTTGAGAGAACAAGTCAAAGGCGGGGGAAAAAGCTATATATTTATGAATGTTCATACCTCTAGCGTGTATCCTGGCAGTTGAGATGCCGACTTCAGCGCCAAGCCCGAAACGGAAGCCGTCGGCGAAGCGAGACGATACGTTGTGGAAAACGCACGCGCTGTCAACAGACTTCAAGAAACGTTTCGCGGCACCGTCTGCAATGGATACACGTAAAATAAATACAACATACATGATTTGTTGAAAAAATGGTTGAAGTCCTACAAAATAACCGAGACAACCAAATCCACTCTGATTATTATGCCTTTGAATTATTATTCAAAATTATTATTTTTGTTCAACATCCATTATTTCATTTTAAAAATAATGAAAGTATTGCGTATGTAAACATTTAAAAAAGAGCAATTAAAATCAGACGTAATCAACTGGTCGAATCTTGCGTATGCAAATATTGCGTTATATTCCGTGAGTAGCAACAAACACAACCGTGTTATCTATTTTATGGATTTAGACAGTTTCCATTGCAAACATAAAATCTGGTTATATATTAAGTACGCTTTTCTTGAACTTACCGTTCTCGGTAACGATGACGTCAGTATGGGAGCTGCCATACTTATGAATGTGCTCAACAGCTTCATCTAAATCCTTTACGATCTCAATACAGCACTCAAGAGAGCCGTACTCATGCCTCATGCTCAAAGCTGGAGAGGGCCCGAAAGTCAAGTGATTCGAGAGCTTCGGACCAGCGTGAATCTTCACACCTTCCTTCTTCAACACGTTGCAGACATCCGTGAATAGAGAGCTACATAAATGATCCTCGTGAAGCAAAAGGGTCTCCATAGCATTGCAAGCAGCTGGATAGTCGCATTTGGCGTCTCTAACGATTTTCAAAGCCTTGACCGGATCAGCGTCCTTGTCTACATACACGTGACAGATACCCTCAGCGTGACCAAGCACAGGGATGTGCTGTGATTGCTTCTGTATATTTCTTACTAATTCAGATGACCCTCGAGGAATGATAAGGTCAATATGTTTCTCCATCGAAAGCAAATCACTGATTTCCTCCCTGGTTGATACTAATGATATGGCATCTTGAGCACCAAATGCACTAAGAGATTCCTTCACCAATTCCATCAGGGCTTTGTTTGAATGTGCAGCTTCCTTGCCACCTTTCAACAGAAGACCGTTGGCTGAAGCCATAGCCAAGGCAGCTACTTGTGGCAATGAATCTGGCCTTGATTCGAATATGACCAAAAGTACACCGATAGGTACTGTAACTTGCTGTAGTACTAAGTTTTCAGCTAATTTGGTTTTTCTTAATACCCTACCGACATTTTCGTAGCTAGAATCGGCAATTTGCTTTAGTCCGACTGATAAAGTCTTTAACTTTGATTCGCTCAACGCAAGCCTGTCGAGAAGGGGCTTCGCTAAGCCGTTCTCTTTAGCTTCTTCTAGATCCTTCATATTTGCCTCTAATATCTGCTCTTGTTTATCAACTAAGAGACCAGCTAGGGAGTGTATTGCTGAAGCTCTATCCTCTGGTGTTAGCTTTTGTAATACTCTGCTTCCTGTGCGAGCTAAAAAAGATGGAATGTAAATAATATTTTTGTATCAAAATCTTAAGTACAGCCGTATATTTAAGAACAAATATTTACCATTTTCAGCGGCAATGTCCACCGATGATGTCGACGGTGCAGGGCTGTCAGTGAAGAAAGTGCCGACCTTTCTTCCACTGATGATGGTCTTGATGGCTTTATCCTGCATGCCGTTGCAGATAACCACACTGACGCCTCGGGCCATGGCCCAGGTGGCAGCGTTGACCTTGGAGTCCATGCCGCCTGTGCCAACCTGGAACAGTATAAAATCGTTCAAAACTGATGAAATTTTCTGATGCCCTTTGTATAATGTTAAAAAACAAAGTATATTTATTTTTTATGTTTTTTCGAGCTGCTACAATCTTTATCGATTAGTAGTTTACGGTATCGAGGTTAGTTTGGTTTTCTACTGTAATAACACTAATAACCAGAACACTCGAGACCACAAAACATGAATATTTTTTATGTACCTATCACTCATTTTCTCAACCCACACTCCCTACACACACAGAGACACCGTACCTCTATCCATCATCAGGTCTTACAGCTGGTGCTCTGACAATTGATTATTTCTCTAATTTAGCTTTTTCTCTACCAAATTATGTCAACTTTACCTTAGATTTCTTCCCAAACTCCACCAGGTCCCGGTCTTTTGCAGTGTACGTATGCATCATCCTCGCTCCGTCTTCCCAGGGCGGTTTGTTGTAGATTCCATCCACGTCTGACATCATGATGAGGAGGTCCGCTTGGACTTCCGCTGCTAGCAACGCTGAGAGACTGTCGTTGTCCTTTAGACCGATACCCTGACAAAATCATAGGATCAAGTTTTATTATATGCAGAAAAAACTGAGCCCTTCAAAAATGGGTTGTGATTAAATGTATAAAATTGGCAAAAAACATGACAAAAAATATATTTATTTATTTATTTATTTATTTAACCTTTATTGCACAAAAAAAAAGTACAAATGGCGGACTTAATGCCTAATTATCTGTAATTAATTAAATAATAATGAATTAGGTAACTTTAATTTTTAAGAACGTTCCTGGAATCTCAATTGCCTTTAAATTATATTTATACAACTACATGCAAGATTACTCCCTAAATTTATTAATCTCTCCCTCCAAACATCCTTCTTTACTGATTCAGAATTCAAATTAAAAATATTTATTTGTTAAAAGCGGGTAGGTACACAAAATAAATTATAAAAGGAACATCTACTGTTTACCAGCGAATAGGCTGACAAATTGATAACTTCAATATTATATGGGTGTCATTGAAGTACGTATTTAAAAAAAACATTAATTAATCATTATTATAGGAAATAGTAATTAATATTTAGGATGTTTGTAAGCAAAAAAGCTGCTAACTACAAATGCGCACTCATTGGATATATAATTCTTGTCTTTATAATGAGAAAAAGATAGTAAGACCGTTAAACGTTACAAATTATGCTAAGTTTTACAATTAGATCCGCCATACACGGACTGCTTTAAGCAGTCGGGAACCGACTGCACTTCGTTGCTATTGGTTGGTTTGCAGTTTCAATGCTCTAGAAAGTGAAAGCTTAACCGGATAAAATGAAAAGCCGCTTTAGGAAATTCAGAAATAACCCCTCTAAGAAAATCCTCCATAAAATACAGTGTATTTTTACTAAAACGCGTAACGAAATAACCTTTCAAAACCCTTATAAGGCTCGTAAGTGAAACAAAACAGAATTTAAAAGCGATGTCAAGTTTTCCTATAGGACCCTGCGGAAGTTGGGAGTACTTTTAACAAGGAAGTCGTCTCCTTATCTTTAATAATTCCTTTAGATGTTTCCCTTTGATAATCCCAAGGAAGTTGTTATAGCGATGGAATCTTTAATGCTGTTCAGTAATATTTTCCCTGAATACGTAATATAAGAAATTACCATTACTAAATTTAACTGTCAATGATTTTGAACGCTGCATAATAAAACACCTAATATTTTATGTAAAGAGGATCCTTAGACATTCGTTTTACGTTGATGAGTTTAAACATCGCTGTTGAGGGCAAATATAATTGAGTTCATTATTATTTCAACAAAAACAAATCATTATCTAGGAAACTGTGTCACTCTACTAGGGTAATGGCATCAGTGTTGGACACTTTTAGCTGATTGGCACCAGTAATAGACACTTAACTCTTAATTCAAATTACATACGGTCCTAAATTTATTGTTGCATAATAAATGAATATTCTGTAAAATAAGAATCAAGTCAATCCATCATTGGTTCCGTCACCCTAATTATAATTTGGCGAGGATTTTTTTTTTCATGTCACAAAATTAAACTAAGTATTAAATCCATGTAAACGCAGTCGCAGGTAACATTTGCCTATCGTCTAGGTTACCAGTTTAATCATTGGCTCATTCAACAAAAAAACACATGCGATGGCGATGAAGTCAACAGTCCGTTTGGCGATGATAATTACTTGACATCAGTCCCGTTGGCTTTGTGTACCTCCTGGATGACATGATGATGAAGTCCACTGACCTTTTTCCCAGTGCCTGGCACGTAGGTGTCATCATGGACGAACATCGGCGGGCTGACAGCGTCATTGGTGTTGATGATGGGCACTATGTTGAGGGAGATCAGCTCCGAAAGCGTGGCGAACAGATGCTTTCGGGTCTCTTCGTTGTAGAAGTCCGGTTTGGTCACAAGCACCTGGAGACAAATGGAAATGTGAGAATTAACGGGCTGTCAATTTTTATTTTAGTACGTGATTTTTTTACAGGTCGCTGGAATTCGCTGGATGGCAGCAGCAGAGGACCGATCGCTGTGGGTAACCTTGGGGAAGACCTTTGTCCAGCAGTGGACGTCTTGCGGCTGATGATGATGCTGATGATGACGTAATTATTTTTTACAGTACTAGTCAGATAAGAAGTAAATCCTGACACATTGCACGACCATGAAGTTTCTGACTATTTGTTGACAGCAGTAAAACAATGCTAAACTTATTTGTTGCGTGTGAAGGAATAGTAATAACAGCATTGTTTGACTGCGGTCAACATTATCCATCCATATTCAGAAACTTCATGGTTATGCAATGTGATTGACTTCTTATCGGCCGGGCAGTATAGGTGTAAGGTAATTCTTATATTAATATAAAAAATATTATTGTTCTTTGTTTTACAAAATTGGCGTTCTTCCTGGATTTTCTTTTGAAATTTTTGTCAGCCGTTTTAGTCTATAAGAAATCTAATAACTACGACTTTGCATTAACCTTTGCTTCTATTTGATAATTTCTAAACAATTTCCTAAATTGCTAGAATAAGTACACGCAACAACAAAATATAATCTCTAAAATTTTTTTTAACAGAATCCCAAAATGTGCGATATAGTTCGATAGTGTTGCACAAGCAATGTCAGATTGAAGTACCTTTTATCTCATGAATAACTTTAAATAAAGAGTTTAAAAGTTTATTGTAAACACAGACTCCCTTATTTATAAAGGCACAATAAACTTATTTAGTTAAAGTATTCCTTGTCCTTTTCTGTCAAATTCAAGTATCACAATGATGGATAAGAACAAAGCATATTTCAACCACACTTTACCAATTGATGCGCGTTTATAGAACAACTAGAACAACGTCATAAAACTTAGTCCGAAAACAATTTTTAGACTCGTTAAGTTTAATTTTACTATTATAACGTTAGCAAGCTGTGTTTTTTAATTAATAAAACTACATTAGTCATCTCTTAAAGTGTATTCAAAATTAATATTGGAATTAACACAAAGTATTTCGGGTCGTGAGAAAACAAAAACACGATTTTATAAATTTCACTACGCTTTAAATTTAAATTTGATGCAATATAAATTAAATTACCTTGTTAACTACAAAATTAATAACAGCAGCAATTAATTTTATGAAATAGCGATGAGATATAACTATGACCTCTATTTATAAGAACAGCTTCAAACAACAGAACTGAAGTAGAATTGTTTTATTTTATCTCTTCAGTTATGAAAATTTGGTGTCAGTCCAGCCGGCCATTAAAATTATTTCCTAATTTACCCAGAAAATTAAATTACAGCAAAATGTTTTCAATTAAATTTTAAAAGCTCAAAACGATGAATTGTTAAGGCGCCAAAATAAATGTAATGATGTTTTGCGAAACAGCTTCGTTAAATTGCTACGTTTCATTAATAACAACTCTTAATAATGTTACAGTATAAGTCTAGCAAATAAAAATAAGGTGTGGTTTAAAATGAAACTAAGTAATTTATTTTACAAATGTACTTGCAAATGTGGTTTTGTTTTACTTGGTTGGTAGCGCCATCGTCATGTGACTATTATTCGCTCAAATGAGCATACTACTGCTTCATTAGTGAACGTTTTATTATAATTATCCGCTTTGCTTTGCTTTTAATTATGTCAAAGTATTTCAAAATACACAGTCATAATTTTTCCACTGACCATAATTATCTATTTCCGTTAGCATTTTATTTCTATAGCCTGTGTCAATTTAAATCGCCAAAGATGTAAACAAATTGGTTGACACATAACCTCAAATATTCATCAATCGTGTTTTTATTTAAAATAACGTGTAAATAATAGTTATTTAATCGTGAACATAATGTGAAAGTAAAGATCAAGTGTATAAGTCATTGCTAAGACATCACTTGTTCTTCAAAAGCACGTGATTATCGAGTATTAGGGTAAATTGTTTCGTTTGGTTGTGTTTACATCTTTGCCAATTTTAGTTGGCACAGATTTTAATAACAACATAGCACCTCATTGATCTTTCCTCTTATTTTTCTCCACAGGTAGTAATACATTCAAATGTATTGTTTTGCGTTATGAAAATTATACCCTTGTTTTTTATTCTATAATTTATTTCGAAATGCCTGAAATGTTACAGAAACTTAGTATTTATTCGTTCATATTAATAACCCAACCACTCAACCAGAATAAACATCACTTGAAAAAACAGGGTAGGTATTTGTGCATTTCGGGTAATTGCATATTCTAATTTTGTCGAGTCACTCATTTTAGGGGAGTTAATTACTTTTTTGTTTACGAACAACATTGTTATATGCCCCAGAATGCCTTTTGAGGAAAATAACTTGTAAGACTAATATAAATTTGAAGAGAAGAGTCGATACCTAATAAGTGGCACTTTTTTATGAGACACCCTGTATTATATTCAGCATGCTTTTAAGAGACTGAGACGTCCCCTTTCACCTTTGTTTAAAAAAAAGACTGGTCATGGATTAAATTCAAATGTGAATTTCAGAATATTCACATGATGGCTCTTCTTCACATTACTAAGAGTAAATTGACTAGCGCTTTCAACAAGACAATCATTGCCAGACAATCAGTGCTACAAGAAAAACTAACAAATGATCATGTTTCAATCATAAAATGCAGTAAAACTTAAACATAAAGAACATTACAAGTTAATAAAGTAATTATGTAAGTCATTGCAAGTTTCGCATCTCTTAGCGCGACTCAGTGTAACCTCAACCCTAACCGTGGGACAGCAATAATTTGTAACATCTACATTATTCCAGAAAAGGATTCCAAAGGGTATGTTTGTTTACCAATAAATCAGAGTAAATTGCAACAAACCGTTGTTAACGACCGAGGCACTCCGTAAAGCTTTTAAAATAAATTAACTGCCGAAACCCCCATACTAATGAGCTGCTCAAAATAAAATGTACATGGTAATTTACAGATCATACTGTATGTTCAATTAATAACTTATATAAGCTTTAATTAACATATCTGTTTTTTGAACGACGTGGTTAGTATTGATTGGTTGGATATTATGTAGATTAATGGATTTATTTATGCAACTAAAGAATTAAAACTGCCTGTTAAGATAACTTTTAATAACAAGTTTTACCATGCTCTGCGTTTTATGCAAACAAATCGCTGTGATTTTCTCAGAGCTAAAGTTAGTCGGGATAAAATATGTCACTTTTCATTTTGAAAACCTTAAAATGTAGTGATAAAGAAGTAAAGATAAAAAAAACATGACAAGCTTTGCTATCTACATAGCTTACAGGGTAGCCAAGAAGTTCACGGTAAAATATCTACAAAATCGAAATATCAGGGCCCGTATTATGGTCACCTTTATCGCGGTGGATAAAGCTTCCATCATTCTCGCACTTACATACTGGTCAGACAGTGACAGATGTTTTATCTACGTCGATAAACACGGCCATAATCGGCCCACACGCGTCAGTTTTCGTTTCCTTCCTTAGCCGAAAGAGATCAACTGAAATGCCGACGGCTTATTTGTTTTATATCATAGCATTTTCTAAACCCGAGGCATCCAGTTTGTAATTAAAAAGTTAACAAGCGATATTCGAATACAGTTTATTCGTTTTTGAGTGCCTTGAGAATTTGACACTGCCAGAGACGTTATTTAACTAAGGTTCAAAGGTAACATTTTAAAGGCGGATTCTTTCATAGATAATTCAACGAGTTAAAATTTAACAATGTACCTACACTGTATTTGCATTTTTATCAATCAAACAAAACTTTGTTGGTTATTTTTGTAACTATTCAAAAAATGTTTTTTCTCAACTGTTTATTACATGAATCAGCTTTTATTGAAGCTGAGAAAAAAGTCATGAGTATTCTCTATTATCCATCTTATCCATTCTAGTTATCCAGTGTAACCAAACACGAGTACAATGTAGTAATATAACGCATCACATTTGCGGTACAGTCCATCCGCTCAAATAGTTTGCAGTACACCCACCCACAATCGGCTATGGAAACCATGTAATATTATCTCGATAACAATAACTACATTTTATAATAATTTAATACGTACTTACATCATTTTTTATAGCAACAAATAATCAAACAGGAGAAAATTAAAAAGCACATAATATTATATGAAATTTCAACATAATTATTAATCATCTGAATCTTCTGAATCATTTTGTGTATTGTATTTTGAATATTTTGTTCAATGTCTTGATCAGCTCCGAAATATTTATTCGCTTCTTTAATAGCACGCCCTACATATTTATTCGGGTATTACATTAATACCATAACTGCAACGATCGCAACGCCGCACACTGCGGATGTACAACTACAATCCTTTGATGTCGCTGACACCGCTGTGTGCGCACCGTGGCGGCTTTGTGGCAGCACGTCAAAGCATGCAAACTATTTGAGCGGACGGACTGTACGGGACCGCTCCTGTTACCGCGTCTGTCATATGTTATTACGTTGTGTAGCCGTGGGCTACTTCCGATAGCGAGTCTCAAGTTTCATCTATTGTGTTTTATTTGGACCAAGGATTGTAATGATGTGGGGTATAACGTTTCTGTTTAGATACCTTTTTACTTGTTGTGACTTGTTTTTTTTTGGTGATAAATATGTTATGGGATGCCGAGGTAGCGTGTTTATTTTTCCAGGTTACTAATTTCTTCGTACGATGCACTTCGTATAAGTAATTAATTATGTTATGATAGAACTTCATTTACAATATTATTTCGTTTAATCATTAATTTAATTCGGTTGACCGGTAGATATAAAGCTAGAAGTTTTGTTAATTGATTATTAAAAATATATCTATTAAGTAAAGAAACTTATTTCATCCATTTGGCCTATTTTTTTCTGGTTGACACCGGAACGGAACCTGGATTGCCTATGTCCATCAGTGGAGCAGTCTATGATAATGATGATAAAATACCTAAGTAAAAAAAACTAAAGTTATAGGAAACAATAAAAATACGAAAACACATACAACTTACTTACTAAAAAACCATACTTAATTCAAAAATAAAAAGTATGCCCTTCGCCTTTTCGGTCTCAGGATTGCAATTTTAAGATTGTAGTCTTGAAAATGCAAATGTCTATGGGTAACAGATCCCACTTACCATCAGGTGGCCAGTGTGCTCGTTTGCCTTCTGACTGACGGAAAAAATAACAATGGATATCCCAATTTCTACCACGCTATATTTATGTATGATTCTCTCAACAACGTCGAACGGACGGAGTGAATGTCCGAGCGGCGAGTTTTAAAAGTAGTCCCGTCAGAGCGAACAAACACATTTTAGCGCGTATATTCAATTTGGCAGCATGTCTTCTCGAACGTATAAGGCTGCCTAATTGAGAATGCACGCGCTAAAATATGTTTTGTTCGCTCGGACGGGACTACTTAAACTTGCCGCTGCGCTTACGCTCATTCGTTCGACCGACCGCCGTTTTTAAGAGAATAACACCACTGTATAGTAATGTTCGTTTATGCCGTGTAGTAAGTTTTAGGGCTCAGAGCGGAATGCGCCTCGTCTATGCAGTACAAATTGCTTTGAACACGCCGCTGACAGCAATCCGTTTCAAAAAGAACGCTATCCCACCTGCTACTATTATTCTCTTTACACAACAGGTATAACAAAGAGCAAGCTTAATAAGTGCAACTGCACGTGTATTTGTTTTTTTTAAACCACCATTACACATACATGGACACATGTACATGCGCTCGAAAAATATTGCCCTTCTTTTTAAGTACCTAGTCGGGTTAAAACGTACTACATTCGGTGATCGAATTCGAGATCAAAATCCTAACCTCAAGGGGCGCACATTCGCTGTGATTACTGCATTTTGGTTTAATTGTAGGTATTTCTATCAATAAAACTTACCCTAATATGACTGGTTACACGAGTTCTCATTCATGTTTTTATGAAATAATGTTAAAATAACTAAATAATCAAGATGGGAACTGTCAGATTTTGATCTCTTATTCGATCACCGACTTTAGGTAACGTTTTAATTAAGTTTAGCTTGTCATTCATTAGAAACAATGATCATGTAGGTTTTATGGCTTTATTAACGTTGTACAATTCTCCCCAGACTTAGCCTTTTTAGTTGAACCAGGCCCTATCAAGGGGTTTCAAAGTACTTCTTTTAACCAAAAAATAAAATGTATGTTTCATTCAGGAATTGAAGTTCAAGATCCCTAAATTGTCATTCAACTTTCAGTCTTTGAAAAAGCCGCTTGGACTGCATTAATCGAGTTTTGTTTCTCCCACAGTTCGATTTCGAAAAGTAACTTTGCGAAACGCGTAAAACTGTTATTTTATTAAACAAAATACATCGCGAAACAAAAGTAAACAAAGACTTAACAACCAACTTTAATTGCTTAAACTTTTTCCCATAAATCAGGTTACGCGACACTAACAGTTGTTTTAGTACGACTTCTTTTTAATTCATCCTCTTATCTCGAGATAAATCCTTAGATTACTCCTGAGCTTCATACAAGCCCTTTTAAATCCGATTTACATTTCAATTTCTAACTCCCAAGGATTAGCTGTAACTCGTGATGACTTTTCTTTCTCGAGTTGTTGTTATACTCAAAATAACGGGTCATTTTGTTTGTAAACTTGTACTAAAAGTGACTTGATTTTATTCGCTAGTGTATTTTAAAAATAATGACATAAATTATTTTCGTTAGTTACCTACCTTACTTTTCCTTTATGTTATAATTCCTAAACTTTTTCCTTTCCTTTTAAATGTACGATTAAAATCGATTCAGGTACTGTGTCTAATTTGGACTCTAAAATATAATAAGGTCCATGAATTTAAATGGCACAGCGATTAGGTACAATACGAAATCTCGAATATTGTTACGGCTTAACCGTTCATACAAACATATATCCTTTTTAGGGTTCCGTACCTCAAAAAACGGAACCCTTATCACTTTGTTGACCGTCTGTCCGTCTGTCTGTCTGTCCGTCTGTCTGTCTGTCAAGACCCTTTATCTCGGGAACGCGTGGAGGTATCAAGTTGAAATTTAAACCATATACTCAAGTCTACAGTATCTCAAAACTGTGACAAAATCAAACTTCTAAGTTAACGAAAAAAAAAGATACAGCCGTTTATTCCGCTAAAAACGTATATTTCGACAATCTCAAGGGAATCAAAATTTATAGGGTATTTGCCGTTGACATAGAACTATGAAATTTGGCAAGTAATACCGACTCATACTACAAATATAGGGAAAAATCTAAAAACCCAACATTTTTAATTAAATCACAAAAAAATCAGGGTCTTTATGCAAGGAACGGCGGCGGTGCAAATTTTGAATTGAGTTAACCGTGTCATGTTCGGAACCCTGGGTGGGCGAGTCCGACCCGCCTTTTCCGGTTTTTTTATTACGAGTTAAGTCGACTTGTACCATTTTTCACTATGACACTGGGGCCCTGTGGATAGTTGAAAATTCTGAGCCATGAAGGTATTTAACTAGTTGTCACGACCATAATTCGCTTTCAGATCCGTGTCTAACCCTATGTTCCTGTCTAACATCTCTTAGACATTTCTAGGTATTAAAGTACTTATGTAGGTTATGAACTCGCCCGAATCTCATTACCGAAATATCAGAACGTAACATTTAAAATAAGGTATTGTTCTACTACTACTATATACTGTACTTGTACTAATATTTTGAAACTGGTGTTTTAGGAATCTGGTAGACTGGTATTTGGAAATTGTGATATTTAAGGAGTGAGTGATCAAATAGTTAGATAGGTATGTGCTTTGTGGATTGTCTCTTCCCAAACCCTGAAAGTACCTACTGTAGTTCGAGTTGATTTATTATTCCATTATTATGATGCTTTTAAGATAAAATAAATTATATTGTTCTCCCGTTTGTTCAAAAGCGTTAAGCCTATTAAAGCCCACTTACAATTTTTTTTATAAGTTAGACATTGAGGGCTTAAAAAATCATATAGCATTCGTATATATTATAGTCATAGTTCCAGTGAATATATAGTTCTAAACGTGGAAAAATGATCAAATTCCGCAAAAAGCTCGAATAGCTTCTAATTAATATAAATTCACTCTGCCATGTCCGTCAATTCAACAGAATTCCGGATGCACTTTTAATTAAAAGCATTGCTGCACGTGGAATTTCATAAAATCCAACTGAAGCCCTTAGGGAGCGTATTAAAAACAAACCGTAATTTTACTGAATAGGTACCACTCATATTCAAAATGGCGGCGACCCGGGCGTGTACAAGTTCTTTAAAAAAACACGCGTATAATAAATTATTTCGCTTTAAATTGTATGGAGCTTTACGTTGTTTAATTGCTTCTTATTTGTATGCTCGTCTCGTGGCACGTGGGTAATATTATGAAACACACACTGCCTTCTTTGAAAAGAAAGACGTAACCGGTATAAAACTTCTATGGTACATCATTCTTATTTATAGCTCAGAAAAGCTGAATCTGCTTCAGCCCTTAAAAGTATCTACGTCCTTTTGTCATAAGGTACCAGCGAACGACTCTGTGACATTGCCGAGGTGTTTTGTGAAACATCTTCGGAGTCCGTGACAAGACTACAAAGTGCACGATTTGAGGAACAGATGTAAATACATCTTAATAACGTGGTGGCAGGGAAGGGGATGAAAAGTGTAACATTATGAAGCGTTGCGTTGTGTTGTATTTGCCTTCCTTTCTGAGTACCCACTTACCATAATAAGATACTTTTAAAACCTTCATTTTAAAAGAGGGAAGTCAAACTTATATAGCTCTTTTGTATGTCTACAGTATCTAGGCGTTTGTATTGGTAGTGACTATTATAATAGTTTTCTGTAAAATTTTGCAAGTTTGTTAACCAATCACATCTAAATGGCGAACTAAAGATATGCTTGCCTATGACATAAAATCACCTTTTCTCAAGTATTTTCTTAGTTAATTAAAAATTGCCCTAAATATAAATTAAGTTTCATTTACATTTAGCAAATACTAAAAAATAAGCAAGTGAATCCTCAAAGGATTAGATACTCTTTCGACTCACCTAGACAAACTTCAATCCATTAACGATACAATTTTAATCAGAACCTCTTTCAGCTTTCAATAGTAAGTACCTAATTCAGAGCTTCAGATTACCCTTTGACACTTTAAGTAAAAAAACAAAACAAAAATACAAAAATCTATTTTGTACTAAATTAGAATTAACTTTTACAAAGCCCTAGGTTTTTTACGGGGCTTTGTTTATCGCTGAATTCTTTTGGGAGTTCTCGAACATTTCGGGATAAAAAATAGCCTTTGTGACACTGTGAAACTATTTTATCTCTTTGCTGAATAAGTATCTATCAAATAAAACATTTTTGCGACAAGCTTTTGTTGCTGACTGCATTTTTTTTGAAAAGTCAATATCTAGGGTGTTATTCTCTTAAAAACGGCGGTCGGTCAAACGAACGAGCGAAAGCGCAGCGGCGAGTTTACGTAGTCCCGTCCGAGCGAACAAAACACATTTTAGCGCGTGCATTCTCAATTAGGCAGCCGTATACGTTCAAGAAGCCATGCTGGCAAATTGAATAAACGCGCTAAAATGTGTTTTGTTCGCTCTGACGGGACTACTTAAACTCGCCGCTTGGAGATTCGCTCGTTCGTCCGTCCGTTTGTCGTTGTTGAGAGAATCACACCCCCTTATTTATCAAGACGAAAGAGTCCCAACACGGTGGGTCTACGTTAGGTACCTATAGCGGAGATCCTGTCTCCACTTTCCCAGTCCATCATCAGACCAGCTCGATGGTGCCATATTATTGTCTTGTCATCGAAGGTAGGCATACCTGTCTGCTCAATTGGTCCCCAGTAAGTGGTTCAACCCTTACTTTTAAGATTTGACCCGAACATACATACTTGCATACATACATAGCAGGTTAACAAAAAAATGCTGAAAATGGCGTCGATCCGTGTCTCCGTCTCCGTTTCAGTAAACCAGCAGATGCTTTCTGAAGGGATAAAATCACGGAATAGAAAAAACAGTGAAAGTGCCATTATGAGCTTCGCTTAGTATCAGACCTGAGGGCTTATTGTTTGACGCACTCGCAATCACGATCGTTTTCATTTTGAAAATCGAAGAATTGTTTGCATACAAAACGAAAACAATTGCTCCACTTTGAAACTGGTTGCGACTGCGAGTGCGTTTAATAAGCCCTCTGTTGTCGCCAATACTCAAACTATCATAAAAACAACACGCCACCATGGAAAATGTTTTTGGTGCGGGCAAATAGCACAATAAGGCATGCTTTTGGATTTATTTCCTATTTTAGAAATATGTAAATATCGAAACAACGAAATAAGCGATACCAGCATAAGTATGGTAGGTAGCGCGGAACTCCGCATAACTATTGCCGTACGTTACACGCCCACTTGACACCTTCTACTGTTTTTTCTGTTCTGTGGATAAAGTAACATACCTGTGCAATTTTGACGTTGTACTGCGAGAACATGGCGTCGTACATGGACATCAGCTCCGATTGGCCCACCGCCGCCGCCGCTCGAGGGTCCAGCGTGCTGCCAGCGTCCTGAACAAACAAACAAAACAAACAAACTTATGTATAGTGTTTTCAATTCACCACCACAAATAAGCGTTGCTCTAAACATTTTTTAATTTTAACAGAAACGTCTGTACGTAATTCAAATTATATTAAAGCGAAAAAATTTCGTCAGTCTTAGGCAGGATTCGAACCTACATCTCCTCTGGCAATCCGGGCCAATGCAGGCGCATTACCAATTATGCCACCAAGACCTTACTTAAGATCCACGCGTTGCTCTGTTGCGTCAATATTATGGTCAAGGAAATTAATTGTTTAGCAATTTGACATCATACGTAAATTTGTCGTATTATACATTTCCTAACGTGACACGACTAAACGTTAAGCACAAAAATATTGGAGAATTTTATCAGGCATACGATCAAATAACATAACATAACACTCATCCATCGTAACAATAATCTCCTTGCTGATATGCATTTTAAATTAATATTTTTTGTACTAGAACTACGGCAGAATTAGTAGTAATCAAGAACGTTATCTCCTATAGACCTTTATGTTGAAAGAAATCATTCATTTCGTTGTTATGCATTACAATTGGTTCATTATTTTGATCAAAGTTATGCAAGTCGTATTAAGCAGTATGAAAATTACTACATTAGTTGTTATGCAAACCATTGCATACCCGTTATATCTACCTACGTTTATACACATCGATAAACAATACCTTAATTAGTCCCGCAGGTGGCCAATAACCATGTTTGTTCCTCCTTGTAATAATAGTAGTTTATAGACCAAGGGGAATAAGGCACAGATTACCAATCGAGTGTGCTTAAACCACACGAGTTTAGTGTTACACTTACTACATATTGTCTAAGGTACAGTCAACAGCATAAATAAGTGATCATTTATGTACCTTGTCGCTTTCAATCGTTTCACAATTTTGTATACCATTTCAAACACGACGTTAAAGTGACAAGGTACATAAATGATCACTTATTTATGCTGTTGACTGTACTTACCCTCGACTGATATACACTGCTTTATACTAAACTTAAGCAAAAATAAAATAAAATACAATAATTACGAAGAAATTCTCTCAAGGAAGAAGAAGTACGTTTTTTTAAAATTGTATATGTATATTTAGCGCTTCGTATAGTTTGCTCGCCAAAAGAAGTTACAATAGGTAAAGACGACTGCGTCAACATCATCTAAACTTAAAAAAAGACACAAAACGGGGTAATAATGAATTTTCAAACGATATTACTACCCTGAAAATAGGACAGTTATGAAATTCCATTCACAGATTTTTGAGAAGGTTTAATAAACGGCTTTCACGCCTTATGTTAGGGTACTTTTTAAATTGTAGGGTAGTGTATAATTCGCTCATTAAATACAAAACGGACACATTCCAAAATAATTTGCTCTTGCATTGAAAATCTTACACGAACAGCTTCTAATTTTAAAATGCAACACTGACTGATTTTGGAATGTGTCCGTTTTGTATTCAATGAACGAATTATGAATTATACACTTACTACGAAAGTGTAGTATAAAATAAGTATACCTCTCGCGTGTGATCACTGGTTGACAGAGTTTCCCTCATCGACATGGACATCAGCAGCTCCTGGGTCAGCTTCTGACGTCCGAAGGCCACGGCACCGCTGCTGACCATGATGGTTTCCCGACCCTCGTGGTGGCATTCTGCTACCTGGATTAAAATATATAGTTACAGGGCGTTTTTAATTTTAAATGTATTGATGAATGAACAAATATGGGGTGTTTAAATAATACAAGTATGGTATCTTACAAAGATTAATCTAGTCTTAATTAAGCTCTAAACTTGAACTTGGGTAGGAGATACAAATGCAGTGTGAGTCAGACTTGCCCACCGAGTGTTCCGCACATGACACGGTTAACTCAATTCAAAATTTGGACCGCGGTTCCTTGCATAAAGACCCTGTTTTTTTGTAATTTAATTAAACATTTACAGATTTCAGATTTTTCCCTATACTTTTAGTAAAAGACGGTGTTACTTGCCAAATTTCATAGTTCTAAATCAACGGGAAAGACCTTTTGATTCGAACGACGAGAGTGTCGAAATTCACGTTTTCTTCTTTTAATCTTATCCGCTGTTAACTCCGTATTCACACCTTTCATACACATGTCATACTTCACACAATCCATTCAAACCTTTTTCGGTCTTTCTTTATATACAACATAATCATACAACACAAAATAAATTACATTAAAACGTATTTCTTTTTGTTATTACAAAACATTGTGCCCACAATCCGCTTGATTAATGAAATCAGCAGTAGCAGCAATAATAACGAATAATAAAAACACGATGTGCATCGGAATCCTCTGATTGCCAATATTAATTCAACATGCTCTTATTGAAAAGCATAATGCAACAACAAACCAGTAAATAAATAAATAATAAATAAATACCTAGTCATAAACTAAAATAAAACACACATTTTTGCACATTCACGCTGCTGGTAGTTTAAAAGAAGTAAGGTAAATGTACACTATTCCGGGATAGTACATTATGCCGGGACATTTTGAATTTTGTCGTAAAATAAGAAAGCAGTCAGTAAAATTATGTTTATATGCAATACCAAATCAACTTTAGTTTATGTACAAACAAAATCCGATTTCTGAATACAAATAATATAATTATTAAAGCCGTGTCGCGTTTCCGAAAGCATCAGTCGCAGCCATACTGCAGTTCCGTACGCTTGTCTTATCGTTGAGCGTAAGGTGTCAGTGCAATTTTCGTAAGGATCCCATGGGATACCGGTGAGTTTATTTAATTAAAACTTATGAAAATATTGGTAAGTAGTTATCAACAGAAGGTTTTATACCTAATTCGAGTTGGTATAATGCATATTTTTAGAGAAATCGACAGTTTTATGACTCCCGGCATTATGTTCACAGATCTGAGCCGGTGAACATAATTACGGTCGTATCACGCAATAAGGGAATTTCGGTCCGAAATGTTTTAGTCTTTTATTTATAGCTGGGGTTAAATTATCTGATAAATTAGATATAAATAAATTAAGTTATGACCGCAGATTATTGTGACGTAATTACGGTATATGTTTTTTTTTCATTTTATCTCTTTTAATCAAGTCTGAAGTAATAACTTTTTGTGTCATATTTAAGAATTGATGGAGTCGACCATCAAAATTAAATTATTTATATTTTATGAAATAAAATAAAATACCTATTTATTTTGATGGTACGCATATACTTGTTATATTTTCCACGAATCTTTTTAAAATATATATTAAAAATATTTAATTAAAACCATTTTTTTGACTGCCGTAATAAGGTACATGTCTTTTTTATTCATGTCTTTTATTCCGGTATACCCGGAGTAAGGGGAGGAGAAAAAAATCTATATTTTCTTTGGCAAATAAATAAAAATAAGTGGTGGCACGGGTCATTGCATTTTAGCGTGACAAGGCTGTACGTTGACAATAATTTATAATTCATTATTTATTGGTAATATTCACTACATCTCATCCATGATTTTAGAATTAAGTAATAATTCTAAAATAATAGTTAATTCCATTAAATGCCATTAAACAATTATTTTAAAAAATAAATTTATGAACTAAAGATACGAGAAATCGTTTATTTGAGTTAAATAAAATATGGCTGATATATAACTAGCGTTTTAATGGTGAAATAATTATTCAAAGTAAAATACTTATATCAGTAAATATTTATTTAAGTAAGAATTTCATTTCCATCTTTTTTATTTTTCAGAAAAAGATAAGGCGTTAAAAGAAGTAAGCGACTGCAGTATATCTGTTTATAAAGACTCAAAAACATGTATAATATATAAGTATATAAGTATATATAAGTATATATATTCATTCATTCAGTCATTTTGTTTTTATACTAGAAGTTTTTTGATGTTTTAAATTATATCAAACTGTATTAATTTTGTATTTTTATTTCACCAATCATAATTATGTGTATCCATTTAAGTTAAAAGTTATTCTAAAGGGCACTTTTTTTTTACTCTAAATTAAAAACGTGTGCTCCGAATATATCACGGAATTACGTTCAACGCCTCCCGGAATTAAGTCAGGAGCCAAATTTTATCCCGAATTTAGGGACAAACTAGAGGTTCCGCAAAATATCGATTATGTCTACAAATTAGAGGCAACGATGCAAAATAAGGTTCTACGTGCATCTTATAATAACAGTCTACAGAATAAAACAATTCGCAGACCTTTAACCTTCCAACTTTTTCTAAGAATCATCCCTAAAGTAGAAAATGCCTTAATATGCCGTAATATGGTACATTTACCTTAAGTGGCCAAACAGACAGACAGACTTTGATAATGACTTTGTTTTATATTCATACTAATAAGTAATAAAAAATTACCTTAATCAAAATGCAGTCATCAAAGTATCTAATTAACAAATATTTTTATTGAAAAGAAGATTCAAATATAAAACTAGCACTAATCTATTGATTGTTTTTTTTTTTCAGGTGTATCCATTTATAATTTAATTATATAAGTTTTTTTCAATTGTCATGCTTTTAAAATTTTACTTACTTAGTCTCTACATATCGGGACTAAAGCTCCTTCTTAATGTCTAGGGATTCAAGTTTTTTTTTAATTTACTTTGGAAACTCCTAAACATCCAATTGGGATAGATCAAAAAAAATTAACTCGTGGTTTTTACATTATAATTCGAAAGAATAGGTTATTTTAAGAGACCAATTTCATTAATTTTGTATTTGACCCAATAGTTTTGTTTTAATATCTTTATTTATTTAGCAGACATTTTATGGATGACATGATTATTTTAAATTTGGGATGGCATTTTCTAATAAATTACAACAATTAAATGATATCTAATGATAAAAAGTGATTGTAATAGTGTATTAAAACATACTATTTCAAGCGGTTTTCACCTAACCCGTAAGATACACCTAGGAGGGCTTCAAGCCGAAAACGAAAGTCAAACAAAGGTTAAATATACTTTTGTCGAAATATCAAAAATAGATAAATATTTCAAAAATTTAATAATGCAGAACGGCTTTAAAACCCCATTCCTGGAAATGGTTTCCGAATTAGTGTAATTATAAAAATATGAACAATCCCAATTATGGTGTTTTTGAATGGAGGATTATCGCTTTCTTCAATGATTGTGTATAGAAAATTGAAACACGATTAATGATTACGAATATAAATCTATTAAATTGAATTAAGGATGAATTCATTTTCAATTAGTTTTAAAATAGTTTTCAAGATTGAATCTGCTGGCTAAGTATGCAAGCATTTAAAGCGTCACTTTACAAAAAAAATATATAAAAGAAAAGTGTAAACCGCGGAACAAATTTGTAAGAAACTTCAATCAATAATGTAATTTATTAAACGTTTTTTTTTCCTCGCATTCAAAGTGAGAAGTAGAGTGTTTAACGCGAGACTAAACAACCATAATGACACTCGACTACTCGAGCCTAAACATCTCGTGTCATTAAGGCTTGTTTTAGTCCCTTGTTGAACAATCTACTATTATGATGATTGGTTAAATTGGGCATAACACCATCCAACTGTTTACTTTGGAAGTGCTGCAGCTAATGATCCAATTAGAACTCTGGTCAACGTAATACTTTTAACTTTTTAAGTTAAATAATATGGAAGTGTACCATTTAATTATTAAATTAATAGAATTGTGTACTTCTTCCAAGAATTATGCAAAGTTTTATCACCCTGCGTTATTATATTGATAACTCACAGAAATTAAAATGAAAACCTTTATTTGAAATGGATTTTTCTATTCTTAGCTGTCTATAAGTTTAAAAAATGCCAAAACCACACACACTGTTATCACCAGGTTCCCAAGGCACAGACTGCGTCTGGTTTGCGACTGATAGATAAAAAACATTGTTATTCTATATTCAAAACTGGTAAATCGAATTAACAAAAAAAAGATCAACCTACTCGTAACAACAGTCTTGAACAGTTCACAAAGAGCAACATTAATCCATTGACCTTTTTCGAAGATTTGGGCTCAAACACCCTTTAAGAAAGTTAAACAAAACTCTGGCTGGCGGTAAAACCCGATCGTTTTCTGTTTGATAGGGCATCTGTTAAAAGTGACTGATGCTCTTTTGTTCTTTTATTTCGCAACAAAGTTCGTATACGTATGGTAGCGAGCAAATATAACAGGGCATTTCGTGAACAATAGAAAATATTCATGCATGACATCTTTTCACATCTTTAATAAGCTGATTCAAGTACATACAGTTGAGAAAAAACATTTTTCACAACACTGCTCGGAAATATGGCCATAGATGGTCTTGTTTGGGGTCAAAAAACGTCACTTATAAGGCCACACCAAGAATGTTTTTGTCAGCATGTTTGTTGATTGGTCGAGAACATTGCTGAAATGCGATTTAAAAAAATCATGCATATTTCCTATTTCAGTTTATATATAGTTACCCCGTTTTAATGCTCGTGAGTGTACGCTAATAAATTTTGATATTATAATATCGAAGTTGTAAGGATCAGAGTCCTTTTTAAATTGGATCTGTAAACACATTAATAACTATCAATTGTTACTTTGACAGATTGACGTCTAGAGAGACCCTAAACAGTAGCATGTGGAGGATTTTAATGTACTATAAATTCTAGTTAATGTATGGGCACGTATGGATGTTAAAACTTGCATAATCCGAAGCGAAGCGAGAGCGGGTCACTAAGTTATTAATAAAGGTAAATTTTATATTGTTGATGTGGGTTGTATGCGCGAATTAATTGAATAAGTGGTTCTACTTTACTTTTTCAACAATGAATATCTATTCAAAAATGGACGCCAATCGTCTTAACGTCAGACCGTTGGCGTCCTTTCGCGTGATGATAGCGCTGCCAAGCATGACAACCAGCAGTCTGTCTATTACATAATAAATTAGTGGCTCTACTATACTTGTTCAACAATGAATACCTGTTCAACAATGGACGCCAATCGTCCTAACGAGAGACCGTTGGCGTCCTCTCGCGTGATGACACCGCTGTTAAGCTTGACAACCAGATGACTGTCTATTACATAATAAATTAGTGGCTCTACTATACTTGTTCAACAATGGATGCTTGTTCAACAATGGATGCCAGTCGTCCTAAACCAGACCGTTGGCGTCTTCTCACGTGATGACCGCTCTACCAAGCTTAACAACCAGCCACCTGTCTATTACATAATTAATTTTTGGCTCTACTATACTTGTTCAACAATGGATACCTGTTCAACAATGGACGCCAATCGTCCTAATGCCAGACGGTTGGCGTCCTCTCGCGTGATGACACGGCTGTTAAGCTTGACAACCAGACGGCTGTCTATTACATAATAAATTAGTGGCTCTACTATACTTGTTCAACAATGGATGCCAGTCATTATAACACCAGACCGTCGGCGTCCTCTCGCATGATGACAGCGTTGCCAAGCTTGACAACCAGCCACCTGTCTATTACATAATTAATTTGTGGCTCTACTATACTTGTTCAACAATGGATACCTGTTCAACAATGGATGCCAATCGTCCCAACGCCAGACCGTTGGCGTCCTCTCGCGTGATGACCGCGCTGCCAAGCTTGACCACCAGTCGTCTGGCGTACTTCAGCTGAGAGCGGTCGCTGAATGTTCGCTGCTTGCGCTCACCGCTCGCGAGCGTTCGTTTGTCCACATTTGCACCCTGTAAGAATAAAACAGAACGTCAGATAAAATTATAGTCAAAAGCAATGAAAGCGGGTCACTTTGTATAGAATTTCCATAAAAAGTGATCCGTTTTCATTGCTTTTGAGTGTAGTTATCATCTGTAGATTTATAAATTTTAGTAGGAAAATTAATCAGAGGACCTAATGTTAAAGAAACTGAAAGGATCATGTAAATAAAAAATACGAGTGTGTTGGTTGGTTTTTCTGCAAATTTTCCACGTCAAAGCGGATCGAATAGTAAATAGTAGGTACTTGTTTTTTATAATAATATACACTAAGATGCTCGTCTCAAAACGAATAGAGGAGAGTTGAAGAAGAAAACGTTTTGTGCCGACGCCACCTGCCCATATTTCACCATATTGACAGTGACAGGTGACAGGTGACATTTCAGTGCAGAACGTTTAAATACTTATGCTTTCAACACCATCTAGTAGTCTAACTCACGCGAAGAATGTACAGTTAACCAATTTAGAAACTATGTCGAAGTGACGTAAAGAAGTCAAATCGTAAAGTCCCTGACAATTTGATTTGTTACCTCACTTTGGTACAGTTCCATAGTGGCCCAGGGAACAAATTGGTTGACTGTACAGCTGTACATTTTAGCACATTGTCGCATCTATTGTCATAGTAAATTCAAACCGCTTTTACTTTAATACGTTACTGCGACAAAGTACAAAAAAAAGTCAAGGGTCACAACACAATACATGAATTAATTCAGACACACCTTTTGCACATTGATTTGGGTCCGGACCCGTACCACTCAATCTCGGGCCTTTATCTAAAAATACGTGAATACTTCAGAAAGGCCTTTTAAAGCCGTTTTTTGATGCTTATTCCACGGGTCAGAAATTACAAGATTTCTTGTTTTTTTTTGTGCTTAATATAAATTTGGCCTTGGATAAATTGGATTCGAAAAGTGTTTTCTTCTCGATAGAAGAAAGTAGTTAAATTGGGATAATAACTGACGGTTTTTACATTCTAATTCGAAAGAATAGGTAATTTTAAGACACCAATTTCATTAATTTTGTATTTGACCCAAGAGTTTTGTTTTAATATCTTTATTTATTTATCGGACATTTTATGGATGACATTATTATTTTAAATTTGGGTTGGCATTTTCTAATTGATTACAGCAATTAAATGATATCTAATGTTAGAAAGTGAGTGATCGCCTAACCCGTAAGATACACCTAGGATGGCTTCAAGCCGAAAACGAAAGTCAAACAAAGGTTAAATATACTTTTGTCAAAATATCCGAAATAGATAAATATTTCAATAACTTAATAATACAACGGCTTTAAAACCCTATTCCTCGAAATGGTTTTCGAATTAGAGTAATTGTAAAAATATGAACAATTCCAATTGCCGAGAGCGTCGGTGGCCTAGTAGGGGGTCGACTCGTGATCGTAAAGTACCTACCGAGTTCGTACCCCCACGGTCACCATGTACCAATGAGTTTTTCTAACTTAAGTGCATTACCCGATGCTCTTACGGTGACGGAAAAACATCGTGAGGACAGCACATTCGAACAGCTGAGTGTGTAAGAGGGTAATTGCACAAAAGATCCTAAAGGGTCGAAGTGTATAAAGGGCCCATCTGTACCTCTAAAATAAGATAAGTTGAAATTGCTTAATCTTAGTGAATCGATCGGTAATAATTATATCGAATGACTCATCCATTTGATATCGAGTGTCAATTTTCAAAAGTCGTTAACAGAACTATCGTAGAATGCAGTTTGTCTAGGCTCACGGGGCTTTTCTTTTAAAAGACATCCATAAACTGCTTTTACTAATAGGAGGTAAACCCTTCATCATCTTCTAAAGGAAAAACAATATTGTTGGACATATTCCAAATGCTTTTAATTAAAGAAGTAGAATGCTTACTACGTTTTTTTAAATTCTGTACAAAACTTTCTTAGACCAGCGGTATCTTATTTTTAATATTTTTACTTCTTAAATCATAATAAAGCACCCAACTCACAAGTGGAATTCCTTTTACATCTCCGCAAATAATCCAAAACCAAAAAGCCGTGCGTATGTACCGACACGAGCACAGTCTACATGATATAAACGTTACAAGTAACTTTTTATTACATTCTGCGGTGTTATTCTTTTGAGTAACTCGTCGATGTACGAAGAACATATCGACAACGCAGTCGAGAACCGGACTAACTAGATCCCTGTGCGTCAAAACTGTAGCTAAAAAGGTTATCTTACACTCAAATTGACCCAGTCCTAAAGTACACTCGGCTAGCTAAGTAGCTGTACACTTTAGTACCTTGTTGCTTTAACGCGTTCGACAGATAAGGGCAGCAATTCAAACATAGCGTTAAAGTAACAAAGTATTAAAGTGTGCATTTATTTATAAGGCCAACTGTACTCCATCCATAGTATCCATATACCCAGCAACTTGAATCAATCTATCTATTGATGAAAATCGCATTGAAATCCGTTGCCTAGTTTGAAAGATACAGACAGACGGTGGGAAGCGACTTTGTTATTAATACAAGGTTTTATTTAACTTGCAATGTATGTATGTAGGTACCTATGTATAAGAGGGTTAAATCTTGCAAGTTAAATTTTACCCACTTTCCGTCAACAAAATGGGCTGAAATTTGGACCACATATGTAAACCCGATGACAGTGCAATATTATGGTTTCTATGAGCCGATGGAGTCGGAAGGTGGCGACAGGATCTCCGCTATTCTTACCGTAGACCCACCGTGTTAGGACTCAATAGTTTGGTTTTAATAAGCAGATAAAGATTTTGCAAAAATAAAGTACAGTCAGCAACAAAAGCTTGTCCCAAAATTTTTTTTTTGACAGAAACTTATTTAATTCTATAAATATAAAGATTAGCTCTGAACGAAGGAGTCTCCATTATACTGTGGGTGTTTACTTATTAATTAGTAATGATTTTAATCATTGTTGTATCAACAGTCATTCATTCATTAATTTAGGTACTTATGTTGTTGTCAAAATCGTAGATGCGTTAAGAATCTACCACATAATAACAACAACGCACGCGTCAAGTTAAAATGGCCGGTCGAGTTCGACAACGATGTGTTTATTTTAAAGAATAACCCCCCAGGAAAAAACGGCTCGAAAAATGACGCATCCATCTGATATTAAAAATAATGTTTACCTCATTTCCGAGACTGGATTTTCATGAAAATTCTTAGCGAGTGGCTTTTTGATCTCGATGTAATTATTCGCTCGATGTGTACCTGAGGTTTACTGAAGTGTGGGAACAAAACGGCTTTGTTTTATTGGTTTATTTGCTCAACGTAACACTTCTAGGAATTCTTCTTCTTTTTTTTAAGAGGAATTCCTGTGTCTCCATTTTATATTAATTTCAGCGACAGTTAACTTAATATTTTAATATTAGGGACAATCTCACATAAATAAAACTTTTCAGTTTATAAGAAAACGCATTAAATTATTTTTATTTTCAGGCGTAAGGATAATTTAATTAAAATTATAAGAAAGCCAAAAAAACAACGCTAAATCAGTAAAATGATTTTTCACTGAAGGTTTTTTTTATAAATTCTGGTTTATGAACGGGTGTTACATTAACCGAAACGAAGCGAGGGTTGCTAATGAAATGAAATGAAATAATTTATTTTACATAATTTTAGGTATAACATGATGGTAAACATAGCATAAATGCAAAGTCTCACTAAAATCTACCTTTCCAGGAATGTAAAAAATAAGATTAGCTTAAGTCTATTATATAATCTAAAAATTCGTGTATGCTGTAGAAACATTTTTCAATAAGCCATTTTTTTATGTGCGTTTAAATTTAAAATAAGGGAGATCTTTTATTGAGTCAGGAAGTTAATTGAAGATTTTTATGCACAAAGCTATTCTTTGAAACAAGTGACAATTTGCAGAGCGGAACATAATATAATTTGTTGCGATATTGAGGCCGTACTGGTCTCTAGTACAATACCGCCTTTAAAAAAAAAAAAAGATAAAAGATAAAAGATGTTTATTCAGTAAGTAGGCCGCACGGGCACTTTTACACGTCAATAATCTACCAGCGCTTCGCAAGAGACCACTGCTGAGAAGAAACGCCGCAAGAAACTCAACAGTCAGTCGTTTTTTAAACATTTCTTATGATATGATATTATACAACGAAAAATAAAACTTAACCTAGTATTATATAAAACAATGAATGTAACAAAAATATGTCTATATATATCATGCGTAGTTGAGCAGGAAAATGTGTCAAAACTCAAAATTTCTACAAGAACTCATAAATAGTAAATATAAGAAATAAATAAAAATTAAAAATTATACTTACCTATGACGGTGCAAAACAACACATAATTAGTTTCGATACATTCCCCTACAGAAACCGTGTCCCCTAGACAATACACAATGTTTATATATTGGTATGATTAGGTTATTATTAAGATATTTAGGTGTTTAATTTAGGCCAAGCATTTTTATCTGTTAGATAGTCTTCGACCCTATAGTAAGCTTTAGACATCAACGACTTTTTCAAGTAATTTTTAAGTACTGGAAATGGTAACTTTAAAACTTCGTCAGGTAATTTATTATAGAAATGAATGCATTGACCTACAAATGATTTATATACCTTACGGACACGAAATTTTTTAATAGCAATTTTATTCTTATTTCTTGTATTCAAATTATGTATGTCACAATTCTTAATAAAAGAGTCTTGATTTTTAATGACATAAATAATATTCTCATAAATAAATTGTGATGCTACTGTCAAAATATTAATTTCTTTAAATAATAATCTTAAGGAATCACGGGACTTGTACTTTATTGATTTGTACTTTATTGTATTTTGTGGAAATAAGTTTAAATAAATAAAAAGAGGATATTATACTTTTTAAAATATGGCCTGCATGAATCCGTCTGCTTTAGTCCAAATATAGCTCTAATACATTTTTTTGCATCACGAAAGCTAGTGGTTTTATAACTTTACTTTGCCCCGTACTATTCTGTATGTTAATGCATCTCATGAAAATGTACCCTGCTTCTTAAATATTAAAAGAGAATTCACTTGAAGTAGAAAATTTAAATATTATGATGAGATGCAATGTTTTTTCGCTTCTCGACGGTAACCGCGGACTATTCATGAGGTCTTTAGTGGAACACTCTCATCTCGGGTTCACTTTAGTCTAAAAATAACATACATTATGAAACTATTAACTTTACACACTTAAGAATAATGAAACTTGCAGTTATATTTACTTTGTTCGGTTTTCAATGCCATTGAGTGTAAAAGGGACTTGTGAGACTAACAGAAAAAATACTTTGTTAATTTAGAAATGGGATCCGAAGGGCAAAAAGGATTTTTTGTTATTGCCACTGCTGCTCGGGCCAGAAATATTTCTTCTAAGAGAAGGAGGTGTTTACATAGAATAGAATAGAATAGAATAGAAAATATTTATTCAACGCACATAGAAAAAAAAACACTAGTAAAAATATATATATAAAGTAAAAGGAAGACATTAAGACGTTGAATAGGATCCCTCTCAGCATAGGATAGGATGCTGGGGTATGATTCTTTAAAGCGCTTCACTCGTTCACTCGGCGCAGCTAATATTAACCGGCGAATTTAAGTAGTCCCGTCAGAGCGTTCAAAACAAATTTTAGCGCGTGCATTCTCAATTGGACAGCTGTTCCTAAAACCAGGGATTCACTAGGGGATAAAAGTCCAACAATACGTGTTGCCAGCCACGTCGGGTGAAGTGGCCCGCCGTTACCAGACTTCGCACGACATATCTGGGTAGTGATTCTCTCATAAGCAAAGGTGAGCGAATGCAGGAGTGAAGTCCAAGCGGCGAGTTTAAGTAGTCCCGTCAGAGCGAACAAAACACATATTAGAGCGTGCATTCTCAATTAGGCAGCCTTATATGTTCGAGAAGCCATGCTGCCAAATTGAATACACGCGCTGAAATGTGTTTTGCTCGCTTTGACGGGACTACTTAAACTCGCCGCTTGGACATCACTCCTGCGTTCGCTCAACTTTGCTTTTGACAGAATCACTACCCTGGTGACATCGCGCAACGGGTGTCGGCAGCGACGTGTCAGGCGAAGTCGAGCGACTTTGCAAAACTTCGCATGACATGTCTGGCAACATCGCACGATACGTGTCGCCGCCGACACCTGCGATGTTGGCAGACAGAGAAAATTCTGCGAAGTTATACGTTCTATGAAATGTGTGTCGGTGAATCAAGAGTAAACCCGCTTGTAATCCAATAACTTGGTGTGACCAGGGTTTGGATTGGTTCCAAAAATACCTGTATCTACTTAACCGGTATTTGAAGGTATTTTACGCACGCCCTGCATAACCCTCTCTCTTTTAATTCATACGGCTATTCATACTTAAATAGCAATGCAGCTGCATACGAACAAAAGCTAATTATTTGCAATACGTTACGGTTATAGCTACTATGGAAGTGCAAACACTGTGTCTATCTCGAATCCAGGTCCGAGATTGTATTTTTTATTATGATTTCTGATTGTTAACATTAGTTTTTAAACGCCAGACGAGATTTACAACAATGTCAGTTATGTTTTAATTTTATGTAATATGAGACGAGCTGACAACATTAATGCATACTTATACAAATTAATAAAAATATTATTATAGTGATGATTAAAATATAAAGAATTATAATAATTAATTAATAAGGCAAGAGTGTATGTAACTCGGTGTATTATCGGAAGACGAGAGAAATACAGGGTTGCCAAAGTAAAAAACAGGCTAAGTGCAAGTTGAACTCGCGTGGAGAGGGTACATACTTTTTTTTATATAATTCTTATACTTAGGTTTTCCTGTAATCTACAAGCAATGAACTCAGTAGTTTCGGAGATCAAGGGGGATGGTGAATTTTCGTCTTCTTTCATGAATAAAATCAAAACTATTTATTTAACAATAATAACAAGAATATATTTGAGATTCTCATAACGTGCCCTTTTATTTGATATATGACACAGTAAGGTTTTGCAACGTGAATTTTTCGGTTAGAGAATTGTTTAAAGTGCCAAGTTAGTTTGAATCAACTATAGTAGGTACTAAACTCTCTTCCATAATGATAATAGTTTAGGTACAAAATCTAGCTTTATCCTAATTAAAACCTAGGTCACCCTATCAGTGTAACGACAGCTCATCCCTACATGTACGGTACAAGTGCCCAAAGCGATTAAGTCAGAAAGCTGTTCCGAGGTAATACTCGAAGCGAGGCCCCAAACATTTGCATATTCTAATAAAATCATCGTGAGACTTAGCACCTGAAGGAGTGGTCGGATTGTGGTGACCACATTGGATACAAGCACAGTAGAACGCACTTGAAAATTGGTTTAATTTTTTCCAGAAAAAAGTTAAAAACTAAGTACCGTAAAACTACACAACTATGGTCCTAGCCTGCAACAATAGCCCAATTTTCCTCGTTACATTATTCTAAAATATAATACCTTACTGCTATTATTGCTGGGTATAATGTATTGTTTGACCTAAAATCGATTGCTCTAAACTCTAGCTATAGCTAAAGCTATCATATTTTTAAAATAATGTGATAAGTAAAATTGGACTATTGTTGTAGGCCAGGGCCACAGTTGTGTAGTTTTACGGTACTTACTTGTACCAGGTTAAATTAATATATTTTTTCAGCTGGTAAAGTTTAAAAAATATTTGGATCAGTCGTTTAAAAAAACTAAATCACAACAATAACCTTTTTTGAAATGTGCAAATGAAGTTATTGTATGTAACACTCCATTAGGACTAGTACCATCATTTTGAAATTTCGACTCGACTTTTCAAGCGAAAGAGGACAGGAACACTTTTGAGCTACAGTCCGATTCAAATTAACAGGTACTTAAAATAATACCCTTACAACAAGGCAAACATTGCTGTTTGTCGCCAAGTTAAAGATTAAGATGGTGGTAGCGATCCTGACGGACCCTACACAAGATCCTTCCACCACATATTTGAGTCGCTTCAAAGTCAGATATGCCCTTGAAATTTGGTATACGAATTTAAAACTTAAAGTGTTTGAAAAAAGACGCAAATCCCGTTGTCCTTTTGCATGGACTTATCCGAGTTTGAAGTAGGGAATGCAAATAACCGGTTATAGCTGGTTTTAACTGGTTATTTTCATACAAAATCGGTTAATAACCGGTTAAATTGCATTCCCTAGTTTGAAGTGAAGCGACTCATTTGTACCGCTCACGGCCTACTGGAACTGTCTCCACCTCATAAGACCCTAATACTAGCGCACCCGCTTAGCTCGCTGAACTACCTTGCGTAGGTGAGATAACTCATTATGACAACTAATTGGGATAGACCAAAAAAAAACTCACGGTATTTACTATCTAATTCGAAAGAATAGGTAATTTTAAGAGACCTATTTCATTAATTGTGTATTTGACCTAATGGTTTTGTTTTAATATCTTTATTCATTTAGCAGACATTTTATGGATGACATGATTATTTTAAATTTGCGTTGGCATTTCTAATAAATTACAACAATTTAATGATATCTAATGATATAAAGTGATTGTAATAGTGTATTAAAACGTACTATTTCAAGCGGTTTTCGGCTAACCCGTGAGATACACCTAGAAGGGCTTCAAGCCGAAAACGAAAGTCAAACAAAGGTTAAATGAACTTTTGTCGAAATATCCAAAATAGATAAATATTTCAAAAACTTAACAAAGTAGAACGGCTTTAAAACCCCATTCCTCGAAATGGTTTTCGAATTTGAGTAATTATAAAAATATGAACAATCCCAATTGGACACGCTTACGATAATTACTGCCAATGACCATATTTAATACAAGAATGGACTTAAGTGTTACCTAACTAAGACCCGCTATACACGGACTGCTTTAAGCAGTCGGGAACCGACTGCACTTCGTTGCTATTGGTCGATTTGCAGTTTCAATGTTGTAGAAAGTGCAACGAAGTGCACAAACCAATAGCAACGAAGTGCAGTCGGTTCCCGACTGCTTAAAGCAGTCCGTGTATGGCGGGCCTAACTGTTAACATGTCTCTAAGCGTAAATATCGGTGAAATCCAAAGATGAATGGAGAATTTATGAGGGATTTTGCCCAACAGCGGGACCCTAAATAGGTTAATTTGATAACTAAAGTCGCCTTCAATAGAACTTGCAAAAGATGTAAACAAAAGCAAACGAACCAATTCACCATGATTACTCGGTAATCATGTACTTTTAAAGATCAAGTGAGGTCTTTACAATGATTTACACACTAAATCATTATTTTCATAATAAGTTTAAGATGAAATAACTATTCATTACTTATACATTATTTTTTAAAAAAGCACGCTTGGTTATGTGTCAAACAGTACTAATTAGTTAACATCGTTCACAAGTTCTATTGACGGCGACTTTATGTTACTAAATTAAAAATAAAATTGAGGTAAAAATTCCGATTCGATCGCATATCGACATAATCTCAGAATACTATTTTTTTTAATGAAAAAGCAAAAAAGGAGATCCTGGCCACCTGATGGTAACTGGGATCTGAGACCCATAGACATATGAATCCTTAAGACTACAATCCTAAGACTCCAAATGCGTTGCCAACCCTACGGACTTGGAGTGCCTCTATGCTAGTAATTTCACCGGTTGTCTTATCCCAACACCGGAACACAACAATGCCAACACTGCTGCTTGGCGGTTGGTTATAGGATAAGATGGTGGTACCGATCCGGACGGACCCTGAACAGGGTCCTACCACCACTTAGAAATAAAGTAGTTTGTTCCAGTTAAAATTTAGACACTTCGAGGAAACCTAAATAATTCAGGATTCCTTTATTTCATGTTCCTCTTCTCCAAATTCATTTTAGAATTTAAGCGACCAATCACAACAAACTTTTCATCTATCCTTATACATGGGTATTTTAATAACATTGTAATTGCAACCTTGTCGATTTAATTAAAGGGTATTATATTTTATATTTGGCATTTGGTCCTCAAGTGAAAACCTGGGGATTCGGGAGGCCACAGTGCAATAGTAAATCACCATCCTACAGTGCGATAGTTCTAGGAAGGTGCTTTGGGTTTGTATTTGTCTATCACTTGCTCTCATAAGTTTTTATTAAGAGCGAGTGAGAGAGTACTACAAATCCAAAGCATCTTCTAAATGCTCATAGAATTTACATTTACCAAATGACATACCGGGGCTTTATTCAACACGGTAAAACAATATTTCTCTTAACGAGTCATCGTATTGTTTTTGGTCGCCATTACTGTGAAGTAAATAAGAGTTGTTGTAACATTGACGATACAAAAACAAGTCTAAAGCAATATGGTATTACCGTGTTGAATAGAGGCCAAGTTTTGCCTATCCTTTACTTCCTAATAAAGCACTTAAAGGTAACAAACTGCGGAATAGATTTCCACCCACATGCATTTGGTCCATTTGTCGTTTCAAAATTAATGAGTACGATCTAGCCATCGCAATTACCTAAGTAGCGACCGTTAGGGCACTTACTATGCAATTAGGATTATTACGTGAACTCTGTTGAATTATTAAGTTTTCTATTTAAAGGGATCATCTTGGAAGAACGAAGCTTCGGGAAATGGTATACTTACTTGGCTTGGTAAATCTTACCAAAGGCAAGCTTTTAAAACTAGACTTCATGAGTGATATATGTCATACATATATTATGGCACATGCCATGAACTTCTTAACCCATGTTTAGATCAAAATCAATAAACATGAGTATAATAGGTATACATTATGAACAGAAAGAGGGTAACTGCCTTAAATCCTTAAGTAAGATCATTTTACTTAAAGGAAATATTCTTTTATTTATAAAAACAAACAAAACTGCATTAAAAGATTTTCTAAAATTCGCTTGTCTCCCCGGAATCGAACCAGCTGAAAATAAACAAATAAACACTCGCCATAATAAGAGTACCTACAGGCTGCCTGATGGAAAGTGGGCTCCCGAGGCCCAAGGACAATTTGCAAATGCGCTGCTAACCCGAGACCAAGAAGGAATGCCAGAAACTACTTATTTTACTGACGCTATCTTACTTGTCTTGGAAGGAATGGAATATTTGAGTCTTAAACGTCCAACAAGATAACTCATGACGTCGGAATACGGTATTCATATATTCCTCTGTCCTATATTCAAACAAAGATCTCTCTGTCGCTTAGTATTGATTTCATAGTCAATTACATTGTTTTAAAATTGAAATACGTCCTCGATGATGCTATTAACTTTTAGTATTAAATACATTAGTAGTTTAAAGTAACAATTTAACAAGTCTAACAGCAAGCTTTAAACAACCCAACTGCTGTTTGGTTAATTTATTTATTTATTTATTTAAACTTTATTGCACAACATACAAAGTAGGTACAGAAACCAGATTTAATGCCTTGAGGCATTCTCTGCCAGTCAACCAATGGGCTAAACAGTAACAATTTAAGTTTGGTGGTTGGTTGGTGTCGTCAATATAATGTTAGTAATCAAGTATATGTTTTTTCGCCTTCTTATTTCGCCAATTCGACATTTAAAAAAAAAATGTACCCAGTGACACCCGTGACGCTAACACAAATCTAACGACAATTCTCTTGTCGAAATCAGGCCATCCATTCAGACTTTACAATGGATCAAAGAACCATACATACATACATAAAGCTTACTTTGGCAGTCGGGTAAAATGGCCGTATCGTTAAAAACCCTAGGGTTTCGAAAACAAGATAAAAACAAAGTGGAATAATGAAGTACTTAAATGAGCGCCAAATGTTTTAAAAGCCAGTAAACATGCCGCGCAATAACAACCTTTAGTCAACTTCCCGCGTAGAAATACCTCATTGCAGTTAATATGCCGCTAGGGCGCCATACGAGAGACAACGTTAGCTGCTGCCTCACGACCGACCTGTGCCTAATTCGGACCTTTATTTCTGTTATTGCAAATAAAAAGGTCAGAACGGAGCTCAAATGGGACATTAAATTTCAATGATGCCAGGTTATTCCTGCGGAATTTATACCCCCTCTAATGAATGGCTTTGTCCCTAAAACGAAACCCTTTTTGACACTTTTCCCTTAATTTAGTCCTAATTGTGCCCTGAGTCGAAGAGTAATTTTAGCCGAAAGGGTGGCACATTCAGAGAAAGTTCCCGAATTGAATTCGCTCGGTGAAAACAGATGACGAATGGTTTGGAAGACGCGCGCGCGAAAAATACGGGCCATTTCAATTTTAATAAAAATGCCGCGACTAAAAATGTAGCAGCACAATGAATTAATGTTCCGAGAAATATTTCCAACATTCGTTTGTTTCATAATGGCCAATAACGTTAATAATTCAAACGCCCAGGAAAATGCGGAAGCCGTAAAACAGCGAAAAAAGAAAATGGCGGCGATATAATGAAAGTTTAACGAAGCTTAAATCTGCAGGTGCAATGAAATGTTGCACCGAGCAGCGCACTATATCTATTCTTTGTCTGTTTCTCTTTTGTTTCTGTAACAAAATAAAAATGTGAACCAATTTTTCGAGCTCAATCTTACTGATAGTGTTGCTGGCACTGAGATATTGTGGATGCATTCCTTTAGTATCTATAAAATGCATTTCCTTGTGGAGTAAATGGCCTCATCACTTATATGCCGCGTGATAGTGGTGCAACAAGCACGTGCATTGTGCGTTTGTGCATCGAACATAATTGATACGAATGGGGCCTTGCAGCGGTCGCGATGTGTGAAGTGATGTGTCACCGCTGACCTAGCTGTATGAGTGATAGAATGGATCTTTATTTAAGTAAAATTCTAACACTGTGCTCTTACTAGACGTATAATAAATAGAGTTATTATGTGTTTAATTGATTCAATTACAATTGTTAACTGTTAGAATAGTTTTATAATTTGACTATTTTAGGGTTTAACTTTTGTTTATTTCGGACAAACAAAAATCAATTCAATCAGTCTAAAAACATTTTGTATAATTTCATTTAATTACCCACGAAAAGCATAAATTAACGTTTAGCATAAAAACCAATTGTATAATTTTATCAGGCATACCGTTGAATAACATAACACTCATTTTGTATAACTATAATTTTCTTGTTATTATGCATTTTTAGTCAATTTCTCCCAACTAGGTTAGGTTAGAATTGCGACCACATTAATAGTAATGAACGCCGTTAGAAATATTTATTTTTTAATTTGTGAACATTATAGTTTTTGAAATTATGCATTTCGTTTTATGAATCATGATTATTATATCGTTGGTTTATTATAGACCTCGAAATTATGCAATTTGTGTTATGTAAAATGAAAATTAGAGCATTTGTTTTTATACTAAACATTACACACCCAATAAAGACCATCACCAATCTCAGTATTTTACATAATGTTTGTATTTTATTACAATTTATTATCTTTAACCTCATTCAGTAGTTAAAAAACCTTAACTGATATTTGGCACCCTGACAAAACCAGTTAAGTTTTCGAATTCTGGCACAGACTTTAACTTTCGGCCGGATTTCGCCCCGACGTTCGTGATCGTGAATAGATAATGGTTCAGAGGGAAGGCTTGAATTGAGATTTAGTACCCGCTCGACAGAGGGCAAGCCGCTGGTCTGTAAATCTATCACTACGAATATGTACTTACGAGGAAGAATAATCTGGTCACTTTGTACTGAAATTATGTACAAATAGACCCGTTGGCCGTGTGGTTGCCGGCTTAGAGTCGTAAGAGGCGACTTAGGGAATAAGGGCTTGTAGTATATTGTTAGGCGATGGGCTTGCAACCTGTCACTAATAATTATACACATGGTAAACTTCTTAGCCTGATTGTGAAAAATTTGGCTGGTTACGGAATTAACAAGTTTTTAGAGTTGTTGGTAATTCAGTAGCCCTGCCTAGCCCACTCGGGAATGAAAGCATGTATGTATTTGTATTTAAGACACGTTTTTTCTGTCTTTTCTTGATTTAACAGCCGTGCTTGTCGGTGGAAGTATCTTCCAATATACTCGTATCATCTTCTCTAGGTGGTAGCTCTTTTACATCTCTAGGTACATCACTCTCTCTTCAACTTGATTTACGTAATTCCTAACTGTATTTACCTTCCTTTTTACCCAACTTCCAAGGAGCAATGACGTTCGTTTTACGCCGAGCGAAAAAGACAGAGCTATATCATTCATAATATAGCTCTGTCTCTTTCTCGAAACGTAATCTGAACTGCATAGCTATGTCATAATAACCCCCCTGTATGTATGTGTGGTTCTTTGTTCGCTTAGAAAGGCTGAACGGATGGCCCGATTTCGATAAGCGAATAGTGTCGTTATATTCGTCTTGTCGTCGCGGGTGTCACTGGGTACGGCATTGGAACCAGTAATGGACAAAAACCCAATGATGGACGCTTGATTCTTATTTTACAGAAGATAAGGGTTATTCATTTGTTTTACAAAATTCAATTTAGGACCGTATGAAATTTGAATTAAGAGTGAAGTGACCATTACTGGTGCCTGTAAGCTAAAAGTGTCCATCATTGCCGTCACCCTACTTGGTTTATAAAATGTGAAATTGGCGAAATAAAAAATATATTAATGATAACTACGATATTATCCCAGCAATTCGGTTTTCAAAGCTTGCTTTTTGTTAGTCATGTTAACGCGACAGACAGAGAGTTAGCGGTCGAAGTTTAAGGTCCTGGGTATTGATTCTCTCAAAAGCAAAGGTGAGCGAATGCAGGAGTGAAGTCCAAGCGGCGAGTTTAAGTAGTCCCGTCAGAGCGAGCAAAACACATATTAGCGCGTGCATTCTCAATTAGGCAGCCTTATACGTTCGAGAAGCCATGCTGCCAAATAGAATACACGCGCTGAAATGTGTTTTGTTCGCTTTGACGGGACTACTTAAACTCGCCGCTTGGACATCACTCCTGCGTTCGCTCACCTTTGCTTTTGAAAGAATCACTACCCTGCACAGTCTGATGGAAGAAGGGACCATCGATACGAGAAGAAGAACAAGAATTCCCTTTATAATTTATATTATATACTAGCGACCCGCCCTCGCTTCGCTTCGGTTAATTTGAGTTTTCTGTAACACCCGTACAATAAACCACCATTTATTATACATAAAAACCTTCCTCTTGAATCACTCTATCTATTTAAAAAAACCGCATCAAAATCCGTTGCGTAGTTTTAAAGATCTAAGCATACATAGGGACAGACAGACAGACAGCGGGAAGCGACTTTGTTTTATACTGTGTAGTGATAGTGAAGCAGTGATTTTAATTGGCATACCATTCCGCACCGAATGGTCAACCATCGTTTCTCCGATCATCTGTCGCTTATTACAAAGTTACAAATAAGTTGGTACACAATTTTAACCCTAATAAAATCAAGGCAGCCAAATTGAATACGGTCCAGTTTATTTAAAACTTTCTACTTAATTCTTTTAGTTAAACGAAGCTCAGTTTTAGCCAGTAAAAGCAAATTACGTTAAATTAAATCTATTTTCAAATCACATCGGCTTTTACAAGTGATTTATGATGACCGATTTAATTTGACCTCAGACGTATTTAAAGTTTATTTTAATTTTAAGCTTTATTGACTTTTGACGATATTCAAATTGAAATGGGGAGAGTTTGTTAATTTGAGTTTTAAAATGTGCATTCATATTGTCCTTAAATATTTGGTTAGTTTGAAATTACTTATGGCTAAGTATAACGGTAATCACTATTAGAATGGTTTGTCTTTATGTACTTTAGTACAGTTGATTATATTTAGTAGACATCATACTCGTATCATTGGTACAAAAGATTGTTTATAAAACGGAATTATTATTTTATTTTTTCGTACGAATAACTACCTTATTATCGCATTGTCATCCAATTCTGACCTATGTAAAAAGTTTCTCGCTGTAACTCATTGTTTACTGAAATTCGATTAAGATTTTGTAACAAACAAACGAACAAACAGATAAACATGACCCTGCCTCGCGCAGTCGGTTAAAAAAGAAAACTAGCTAAAAATAATTGCTTTTGCATTCTTGACCTTATTTATGGACGATATTAAATATCGTGAGACTAAGTACCAATTTCCCCAAACGATGTTAAATTTAATAAATGTTAATCGCCTGTCTGTTCATAAATTTTGACAGCTGTTAACGCTCTAATCGTCTGTTAAGAGGTTAACATCGTTTGGTGAAATTTGTACAAAGTAATCTTATTTTTACGTGATGCCATGTCGAAAAATCAGTTGGTTTTTAGATTTAGATTTAGGTTAGATTTTTATTATTTTGGACGTGACGTACTGCTCAAATAACTTTTATCATTTAGGTACTAGCTGTCTAATGGGTAAAAAAACATGGCAAAAGTCAAGGAGAAGAAGAACTGGATATGTAGCAAATTTTTCAAGAAACAATATTTTTTAGGAAACGCGTGAGATATCTTTTGAAACTGTATCTTCACGTTAATGTATCTATTGTAAAAGTATAAACGGCCCTTATTACCGTAAGACAATGCATGGAAGTAAATAAAATAATCTTTTGACTTATCCAAGGCCCGTGACACACTTTGCGTTTTCAAATTACAGAGTGTTATCAATTCGCGGCAGCGAACGTGAAACAACCGAGTCTTCCTGATACGAGCAATCTAAACCATTTCCGTATTCATATCGATGACATGATGTTGTTAAACAGCTGATGAAGAACAAGTACGTAAACATAGTATAAAGATATATGCAAATATCTAGTTGCAATGTTTATTGCATTACAATTAACATAAATAAGTGATTCGGACGATTCCTGGAATAACTACATATTAATCAAAAACGGGTCACTATACATGTAAATTTATAACTAAAACGACCAATATTCATTGCTCTTTACGGTACATTTATTTGTTAACGGCCCTTGCCGTGACGCGTATAATGTGCTTTAAATGCATACAAAAGCCGTCCGTGGGCATTAAACATGTTATGCCAGGTCTACACATTCGCGCGAGTCTACGCGAGGCCGAGATACATTTATGTTATTATAAAAGTTTTACCGTCCGTCTTGTATTTAAAGACGGCAGTGTATCTCGGCCTCGCGTCGACTCGCGCGATTGTGTAGACCTGGCATTAAAAAAGTTGCTAAGGTATGACAAAGACTTGTAGTTTATCGTACTGTATCTATGTTTGTAGATGCTTAAGAGTTTTTATCTGCTTGCTTTGTTTAATTGCTTAGTACCTAATTGTTAAAGTACGCTTCTGACATTGCCTCTTTTAAAAATATCAGACATGCGGCTGACTCGTTCTTTTGAATGACCTTGTGCTTTTTACCATCATAATTATTTTCATATTACGTAATGAATGATGTTATATTTTTGGTCAACCTATGTTTGGCCAAATTATTTTTCGTCAAATGTATCATTTGGTCAAACGCTGTTTTTTTCAAGACTGTTAATATTTCAGGATTTTTATAAAAACCTAACCTAACCTAAAGGGTTCCACACGATGGTTCTGAAATAAATCCTGAAATTTTTACAGTTTCGGAAAAAATAGCGTTTGACCAAATGAAACTTTTGACGAAATTATACATTTGACGAAAAATAATTTGGCCAAACGGCACCTATATTTTTATGTTATTTTTACCCGAATCCGTGAAGCCAAAAGAGTGAAATGAGTTATTGGTCTTTGTATGTATCTATCTATATGTATATGAATAAGATCAAAAACCGGATTTACTAACTTAAATAAATATCAGGGGACAATGTCACACCAATTGCCCTAGTCCCAAACTAAGCTCTAGAGTTGTACTATGGTTACTAGACAACGATATAAATACTTATATAGTGAAATATATACCTACTTAAATACATAGAAAACATCCATGACTCAGGAACAAATATTCACGCTCATGCATAAATATCTGACCTTACCGAGATTTGAACCCGGGACCACTAGCTTCGTAGGCAGTGTCACTACGAACTAGGCTAACGTGTCGTCTAGGCTAACGTGCCGTCTAGGCTATCGTCTATAAATACTAGACTATTGTATGATGTGTAGTGTTTTCTTCTGATTACAGTCTCAATTCTAATATTTATTCTTCGTCGACCTTCAATGTCACAATTCATCAACCCTGAATAACAACCTAAAGGCCACTTGCTTGTTTTGTTTCCTTATACGAAAAATACTTCATTTCGTAACTCATTAACTTCCCTTTGAATCCGCTGATCAATTAGTGGGTCCGTCAGATTGGTGGCTCCTTTACTACTGTTTAGTTTCGTTATCCCGAAATCTTAGTTAATTAAGCGTTTCGGCCCTTAGGCAATTGGATTGACAGAGTTGGATTATTATTCGCTTCCTCAGTAAAAGATGACGAATTTATTTTACCTATACGTAAATAATAATTATACTCCAAACATAAACCGAGCAAAATGTGTACTTATTTCCATTTTTGTTACCTTGTAAGTATACATAATCTGTAATGTAGTAACGAAACTGTAACTTCTGCATATAATTGGGAGCAGTTATTTTTTCTTTTTAAATCAATACTGTTTTCAATCTTATATTTTTACTCGTGTATCGCTCTTGACTCAGCCTAGACTAAGGCAAAGCGAGACCGAAGCCAGATCACCCTAATATTCAGACGCGAAGTTAAACTTGTCCGATCGAGCCAACTTTACCACGTGAAGGAATAACATTAGATATATAATAGGTATTTTCTCAATTATCTATAAAGATACGAAGAGATTCCAGCAGAATAAAAATATAACAATACTTTCGCTGTCATAACTCGCTGAAATTGACAGAAAATACAACGAAAATGTAAACGCAGACAAAATGCTTTGGAATATTTCATAGCATCAATATAAATCAACGTCGGCCATGCAGTCTTTTCGTTCGAAGAAATATTATCAAGTCGTAAATTTTGAAGGCTATTGATACAGTAAAATGTTTATTTATCGAAATTTAGATACAAATAAGGGATAAAATATTGAGACATAAATCGGTGGTTAGATATACAATCTACGAATACGAATTTGACTCGTGCGAACAGGTTAGGACGATCCCGATCTTCCAAATTCTTGGGAGTAGCGCGTTGACAAGGGTGGGGGGGATTATTATGGAGCTATAGCAGTTATACATTAGCTCTGTTCTTTTTTCTCAGCGTAAACTGAACTGCTTTGCTATGACATAATAACCCCCCAGGTGCTAGTTATTCGTACTTATACGTAAGCGTAGTTCCGATGTCTGAGAGCAATTCAAACCACAGTTAACTTTGTGAGAGTCCTATGAACACTTGACCACGATTTTCTAAAATGGTAATCGTATACCATGTTTGTGGGTTTAGAATGATAATAATGAAATGCACCGAAAACATCTCTTATATTTCAGGCACACGTTTGGTTCCACGATAGCGACGTGACGGTGCCTCTGCTGTCTCCGAGTTAGAAGAGAATTAGGTACCCATGTAGAAAATTCATTGCATTCCAAAGAACAGTTCATGAATGTGATATTGCCGGACCGGAACACTGAGTCTTTGACGGAAAATTACTCAATTCGTACGCCCAGTAGTATTAGTAGCTTGGTAAATGAATGCTTACAACGGGTGGAATGTCAAAAACAGTTGGCTAACTCATTGCCGTGTGTCTAGATTAAGAGAGGTCTTTCTGTTTCGCTTCATAGAACCTCAAAAAGCAGAAGTTTCCGTTTCGGAATTCGACCGTATTTCGGAGCTCATATCTAGACAATGATTGGCAAAGTGTATGGAATCAAAGTTGTAGAGAATTTTATCAGCTTACATTATGTACAAGAACAAAAATTACTATGATAAATATGTAGACAAAAAACTAAAATCTGTTCTTTGTGATATGCTCACCTCCGAAGGGTAAGGACTTTTAGTATGTTTGTCTCCTAACTAGTGCAAACAAAGTTTCGAAGTGAAAATGTCTGCTTTCAACCTTTTCATCCAAAATCATTCGTGGCCCGGACTATAAATAGGTAGGTGCGTTACGAATTTGTATCCAATGTGCGGCCTAAGGGATTACACTGACTTTGTAAATTGGCAAGTTTTAGGAACTTGCTTAGCGTAACCAAAGTTTGGTTTAGGGACTAGAATAACTTCAAGACATTAAGAGTAACCTAGAGTCGGCTTTGAATCTTTACGACTGTTAAATAGACCCGAGGGCTTATTGTCTAAAGCACTCGAAATCACGATCGTTTTCATTTTGGAAATCGAAGGCTTGTCTGCATACAAAATGAAAACAATTGCTCCAGTTTGAAGCCGGGGCGATTGCGAGTGCGTTAGACAATAACCCCTCAGAATTCAGACTTCTTGGTGAAATCAAACAGCAATAGAAGAAATTTATACTAGTCTCTTTGTTTCTGTGGTTAGTTTCCAGTCTAAATTATTATAATTTGAAACCAGTTCAATGATAATAAAACAGTGCGTAATACAATTTGGTTTTGTAAAGACTACCAAATGCAAGATAACAGAAAAACAACTCAATGTTTAGTTAACCATTTATAATTGTGTACCGAATTGAATTGAATGTTATAAAAATAAAAGCGGTAGGTACCTAGCCTGAGAGTGATTTTCGCCTACAAACTGATTGTGCATTTTGGCAGTCTGTTTATTCCATGCCTGTATTGCAAAATAAATGGTTTATTTAAGTATTTATTATACATACCGTCGAACATAGATCCTCCTCTTTATTAAAGTCGATTAAACAATTACAAATAATAATCTGCCTTTTCATATTCCTAAGAGCCTTATTTTAGACAAACGAAGTAATTTAAGAAATCCTTATTTAAATCAACTCACACAACAAATAATTTACTATGAAATTACTATACCAAAGCTTGCAGAGAGCACCTAAAACAAAAGTTACCTCTTCAACTCTCTTAAATCTTAACAAACTAGGGTGATTGCACCAGTGTTGGAAACTTTTAGCTGACAAGCACCGGTAATGGACACAACTCTTAATTCAAATTTCATACGGTCGTAAATTGATTGTTGCAAAACAAATGAATAACCCTTATCTTCTGTAAAATAAGATTTAAGTATCCATCATTGCTTTCTGTCTATTACTGGTTCTGTCACCCTACTGGGTAAAACCATAATTTGCATTTGACATGTACCTAACATTTTGTCAACATTACTATAGCCCTTATTTACTTGACAGTAATGGCAGAGTTAAAAACAATACGACAATATGTCAAAGGCAATATAATGTTAAACAATAGAATAAAGAAATAACAAGAAAGAATAAAGCAAAACCTTACCTCAAATTTCGTAATCAATCCTTTGTCCCCACCAACGACAGTATAACACCGTCTCCCAACCCCCTTCACAATTCTTGAACCCAAATACAACATTATTTACCACAAAACTTTTTCCAATATATTTTTTCACATCACAACCAACGCACGCTTTGGACTCGTTAAACTAAATGATAAACACTTGGTAAATGAGAGCGGTTATCGCATTTGATAGTAAAAACGTGATATTTAACAGCTCAAACTAGCTTTATAAAGTTTAATTACACTGTCTGTTTCAATATAAAAATGATTGACAAAAGACGACGTTCAATTTTTATATTTAGAATTACTTTTGTGTAGCGATTGCAAGTCTGCGATATTTATTGCAAATGCAACGCGATATGTGCACTCAACGTCACTTATCTAATAGGTGCTGCACGATCGTTAGCGACCACTAAATGAGCCTTGATCTATATCTGCATTTGTTTATGGTAATACTTTGTTGTTAAGTTGTTATAGGATATCTAATGGGGCAATATCCAGTACCTAAAACTATCCCAACACTACATTTTTAGAGGTCCGTGTAGTCAAGAGCTTATAGTTTTGCTATGTCCGTTGTCACACTTATAAAATGTAAGTACTTGAATAGGCAATTTTTTTGGAATTATTTTATAGAAAAAGACGAATATGACGTTTATTTGTATTAACGGTGACGGAACCATAGTGGTAAGCATAGTCCAATGGTCTTGCTTGGTAATTTATACTAATAAGTGACTGAATTTTGGCGCACCTATAGGAGCATTTGTTTTTGTAACGATTTTATAACTAGCTTACAGAATGTTATTTAGTTCTGTAACATACTTGTAACAGCATTGGGAAAGTAAAATTGCTCCTATTATTAATAGGCCCTCGACATTTTTAAAAGCTAATGCTCATATTAGTAACTGACACTAGTTCCTTTAACTGACACCAACGTATTTTTGGGGTATTGGTGGGGCAAAGTGTTGGGATAAGACAACCGGTGAAATGAAGAAGCATCTCAGCTCTCAGAATTGGCAACGCATTTTGCAGTCTTAGGATTAATATTGATTAGGGAATGCAATTTAACAGGTTATTAATCGTTTTTGTACGAAAATAACCGGTTAAAACCGCTTATAACCGGTTATTTGCATTCTCTACTATTGTTAACTGGAGATGTCTCAATATCGTCTCAGGATTTAATATCAGTGGCGCGTTTCACGAAGCTACAAGTTACAAATTACAAGCGGAACTCTCTTTCTAGCATAAGGAGTTAGAAAGAGACTTCCGCTTGTAATTTGTAATTTGTAGCTTCGTGAAACGGGCCTCAGGTGGCCTGTGTGTTTCCTTACCTTCTCCGTGGATAAATAAAGCCTAAAATTGAACCTAATGTACCAATTATCACGCCTGTTGCTATTCAAAAAAAAGCCCCTTTTAAACAAAACAATATTGATTGATTGGTTTTCCCGCGATTCCCTCCGCGCAGAAATTGTTTATCCCACGGGAACTCCTCGAATTTCCGGGGTAAAATATAAACGATCTCTCTACTAAACACATCGATTGGTTTAGGAGTTGAACCAAGAAAATGGAACAAACAAACACATGTTCACATTAAACGTGGTGTTTAGCTATACTATGTTCAATCTAGGATGATGTCAGTGACAGTCGTAATTCGTAATTTCAATCACAAAAGCGAGGTATTTAAAAATATGCGATTAGGGTGACCGAACCAGTAATAGACAAGGACCAATGATGGACACTTGATTCTTATTTTACAGAAGATAAGGGTTATTCATTTGTTTTGCAACAATCAATTTACGACCGTATGAAATTTGAATTAAGACTAAAGTGTCAGTTACTGGTGCCTCTCAGCTAAAAGTTTCCCACACTGGTGCTATCACCCTAATTATTTAAATTCCTAAACAGCGTCACTACGTTTGTACCAATGTAGTATTTATTTCAAGTTAAAGAAACAAGATTATAATTATGTGTTTATATGAACTGTCACAGGCATCATCTTAGATTAAACAAAGTATACCTAAGTTTAACGAAAATTGGTTTAGTTAAACAAGAGTTATCTATCAACTCTAAAACAAGCTCTATTTTGCCTTAAACAAGGCTATAAGTCTCGGCATGGGGAAGATTTACGTAAGAACCAGTGGAGAAAAATATTTTTTTTGAATAGCCGTAAAAATAACCAAGATATAAGCCAACTAAGAAATGTTCCTACCTCTTTCTAGCAAAACAGAGTTTAACATGGAGTGTATATGGCCGACCTGTTACATGATTATCACAGTGCATATCGGATCTCTCTGTCTAATCCCTGTCTAATTAGCAGTTTAAAATGTTTGTATCATCCGTATTTCTTGGCCGATTAAAATTAAAATTTCACTTTTGGTGATCACTTTTACGGTTTTTTTTTTTTGTGAAATGCGATTTAATAATCCATGCACATTCCCCATTCGTGTGAAAACTTCGTGTCTCACAAAGATTCATTTATATTTATTTATACTAAAAAATATTCATTTAATATAAGCTTACACGTGTAAGTTAAACAAATGTCATTATCAAATTTGTATAATAGTGTAAGTATTTATTTAGTAATTTGTCTTTATAAATACTGTATTGTCACAGTAATGTTTATAATCCGGCATTTTATAAAATGCCTAGGTACTATGCTTAGGTATTTAGTATGAATAGTCATATTATTCTGTCATTTTTAATTTTGCCAGAGATTGTAATTTTTTTTTTTGATGTTTGTCTGATTTTTAAACGAAGATGCGTCTCAGCTGTCACGTTGATATCATAGTCTTGAAAATCTCAAGATTTGCGCACTTCAGGTATGAAACAAGGTTTTGGCTGACTGTACATTCGCACATTTATCCTTGTATGGACTATTCTAACGAAACCAAACTCGGTGGGTCTATGAGTGTGTATATTAAGGTGCACTTACACGGGATTTGTTTTGAGCAATTGCCCGCCATAAATTGTACACATTTGACATAATATCTAAAGTATGGCCGGCGAGTTTATGTAGTCCCGTTAGAGCGAACAAAACACACTTTAGCGCGTGCAGTTTCAATTTGGCAGCATGGCTTCTCGAACGTACAAGGCTGCCTAATGTAGAATGCACGCGCTAAAATGTGTTTTGTTCGGTCGGACGGGACTACTTAAACTCGCCGCTGCGCTTTCGCTCGTTCGCCCGACCGACCACCATTTATAAGAGAATAACACCCTTGAAGATATTATTGCGTAAGAGAAATAAGGACAGATAATAATCGCTCGCTATCGCAATATAACTCAGTAACGGTCATTTTGTTTACATTCTTTATCTCGTCTCGTTGGCCTTACTCTATGACAAAAGCAATTAGATTTCACCGAGCAGAATGAACCCATAGCATTATGTTATGAGCAGACATAGAAGTTACTGTGGCACGAATAAAATTATCTTAGGGACTTCCGAACGATATTAATTTATCGATAAATTGTACTTTCTTATGATTGTTATGACTATGAGATAACGTATAATATGAACGTGCAACTTGCATACCTATTATACAGTATAAAGTTCGTACTCATGTCGAGAAAGATAACGGTTTTCATCCTATACAGATAAAGGCACTCTTGGTTTCGGTTTACTTGGTATGGAAATAGATTGAATAGCATTTAAAGAAGTTTTTGTGTAAGAATCACGTTAATAATACCATTTCATTTATAAAAATTGATGTTTATTTGAATTTTCAAATTCCTAAAAAGTATGCCTATGAATTACATAAATTAAATATTACCTAAGTATCATTATATAACATCGATGGGTACTGATCACTGTTTTGGTTAATTTATATTTTATCCGGTGAACTTAATGCCTATCTACTATGAAATATCACTTTGAAATAAGTATTCGGAACAGTTATCGATAAATTTAATATCGGAAGGAAGTCCCTAGTTAATTGAGGTTTTTGCCACAAAAACTTAATCTATGTCTTGTTATGAGAAAAACAATATCTATGGCAGTCACTTGTTTAGTCTAGTATACCTACCTAACTAAAAAGTTTCACTAACATTTTCTGCTCCATCTATACTCTGATTATTCTAAGATGATGCCCGTGACAGCCGTATTTCGTAATTTCAATCACTCAGTATACTCACAAGCGATGTGTTTAAAAATAGGCGATTCATTATTTAAATTCCTGAACGGCGTCGCTAGGTATGTACCGATGTAGTATTTATGTAAGATTAAAGAAATAAGTGTAATAAGTGTTTATATGAGCTGTCACAGCCATCATCTTAGAATAATCAGAGAATAATGCCTACTTCTATCTCAGGAGGCTTCTGCTTACAATATAATTATTTAATAACTTTAAACTACTCTCAACACAACATACAAGTGTTTAAAGTGGTCGCTATTTGATGTATTAATCCGCGTTAGATAATGGTGCTTCTACACAGTGCATGTACCTAGAGCAAGTAAAGGCGCGAGCTACTTGCGCGAGCAGTATGCTCAAGCTTTATACACCAGTTACGACTCAGCGACCGAGCGAAATCTTTATACAGTTGTTTACAAGATGGTCTAGGGATGCATCGATACGCCTTTTCGCCGATACGATACCGATACCGATACTCTTATAAAAATATCGGCGATACCGATACCGATACCGATACGCTTTTTGTGAATTCAAAAATGAAGGTATAATAAATAAATCACAAGACAGATTTATTTTTATTAATATAAGAAGTAGATGCATAGGTTAAAATTAGATAATTAAAAATTTTAGTAATTAAAATTAACATTGATAAGATTTTTGTTTTAAAAAACAAAGTAATCTTAATTTTTTCGGAGAAAGGCGATTTCGCAAGTCTGTTTGAATAAGACCTGCGCTGGAAAATAGTCTCTCAGATGCGACAGAACTCATTTGGAAACTACAACGACAACGGTCAACCCAGCGAAATATTACTGATACGCGAGTGCGAGGCCAAAGCGGGCGGGAGAAACAAGACACGGGGTTTCCCCGAGCATAGTTCATGCCTCGTTTGCAACGAAATAGACGAGACAAAACGCTCGTTGTACTACATTTTTAAATTAAAAAGTATCGTTGAATCGGTCATACAAATATCGTCGATACCGATATATCGGCTAACCCGAAGTATCGCCGATATATCGGTATCGGTATCGGTATCGGATGCATCGCTAAATATAACCTGCGCAAGTGCCTCGACATGCACAAGCAACTTGCACCATGTACAAGCACCATAAGGCTGACCTTCCAATAAAGTACTGGCATCTTTTTACTTATTTCCTCACGGAATTCCCGCAGGTCATATGACGCTGTCTCCTAGAATACTATGCTTACTGACTTTCTACAAAAAACCTTAATAATATAAATTGCCAGTGACATATCCACGTGCTATATCGTATCGCGCTATCTTCTAACCCGTTATCAGGTGATACAGAAGACATTACTGCTGATAAAAGAGTTATTGCCTCACGCGACCGCTGTGTGTTGCAAGTATTAGTATTAATTCAAGTTTAAATGGATTCTATGTTATGGCTGTGACATTTCTATCAGAAAACGATAAGGGACGTTAATTTTAACATTATGTCGTTTTATGCGACGGCACATTGGCTTAGTTGGTAGAGTATTGTTGGTAGTGACCCTGCCTAGCGGTCCCTGGTTTGATTCCCGGTATGGTCGTGTGATGTGCGCAAATATTTGTTACCTACTGAGTTTTAGATGTTTTCTATGTATTTAATTTATATATTTCTCTATATAAGTACCTACATATATTTTATCGTTGACTAGTCTAGTACCCATATGTAGACATTATGGTTGCCGGGTTAGAATAGTGCCACTCCATGTAATATTATAGGCTTGTAGTATAGGCGATGGGCTTGCAACCCGTCACTAATACGCTGGTAAAGATCTTAGCCTTATTGTGCAAAATGTGGTTACAGAATTATCAACAAGTTTTTAGAGTTGTTGGTAATTCTGTAGCTCTGCCTACCCCACTCTGGGATTATAGGCGTGAAGGTATGTATGTATGTATGTAGGTATGTAGGTATGTAATAACCATAGTACAAGCCTAGAGCTTGGTTTGGGACTCAATTTGTGTGAGATTGTCTCTTGTTATTTATTAATTTATTTTATTAGCGACCCGCCCTCGCTTCGCTTCGTTTTATGTAAGTTTTACGTAACACCTGTACATAATCCAGGATTTATTCAACATTAAAAAAGCCCCCTTGAATCACTATATCTATTGCTGAAAACTGCATTAAAATCCGTTGCATAGTTCAAAAGATCTAAGCGTACAGACAGCGGGAGCTACTTTTTATATTAGGTATGTAAAGATTGGTTTCCACGAAAAGAAAACGCATGTAGTTAAATATATAAATTTTAATACATACATACATACATAAACTCACGCCTTCATTCCCAGAGTGGGGTAGGCAGAGCCACAGACTCACCAACAACTCCAAAAACTTGTTGATAATTCTGTGACCACATTTTGCACAATCAGGCTACGATGTTATCCAGTGTATTAGTGACAGGTTGCAAACCCATCGCCTAACAGCACTACACAACCTTTAGTCCCTTAGTCGTCTCTTACGACATCCACAGGAAGACATGGAGTGGCAACATTCTAAACCCGGCACCACAAATAAGTACCAAATAATTACGAAACTATACATGACGACATCAAATTTATCTTAGCTGACATTTACTTCACGGATGATTAGTTTTACAATAACACATTTTATTGTTTAGTTACAAAGTTCATTGTTGCTGGTCATTATCAGTGACCTCTAATTGGTTTAACGTAATAACTCTTATCGGAGTATTAGGTTGATTTATTGCCCTATAAACGGTTGTTTTGTATTTTTAAAGAAGTCTGACATTAAGACTTTTTTATGTAGAATTTTAACCTTTACATACAGGCAACATGAACCATATTTACATACATATATCTAATACCTTTAAACGAGCCATGACTAGCTACTTGACTTACCCCAGAACTATCAATGGATTTATGATCTGAAAAAATCTCCAAATTGCAGTCAGTGGAAGGGACAGAATTAGCACTCATAATAGCTCTGTCCTTTTCACCCGCTTGCGACTTGACAGGTTTTAAGAGTAAAGCTACACGAGCGTCATTTTTTGAATTGTGAGTCGCGTAATTTCCGCTGCATACAAAAGGCCAGCTGAATTTGCGTCGCCGTGTTAACCAAACATCCAAAGAGGTCTTTAATACGAAACCAGCAGAAATTACGCGACCGAGTTACGCGGCTCACGACTCACAAAATTACGCTCGTGTACCTTCACCCTAAGAGTTCATATAATATAATACGGCCACAGCAAACATTTATCAGCACTATATACAGCATGTTTCACTGTTCAGTAAAAAATAAATGCATTTCTACGCAAAGTAACTTCAGTTTTGTGAATCATTGAATTTCTCACTTCGTCTGTGCTAGTTAACGACATACCATATCTAGATATATTCGAAAACTTTTGTTGGTTATATAAAGTCTCGAAAATTACAACCTATTTCGACATTGCTGTTGCTAGCCGTGACCTCGCACAATATCTACATTTCTCTGATTACAAAGTTGTTTACCGCGAGTCTCGAGGCAGAAATGAGGAGTGCTGAAAATAATCCACATTTTCAGAAATATTTCGAGACTCAGGCGAAAAACTTGAAGAGCACTAGTCGCTGCACTCAACTAGAAGAGCTTAAGTGTCTTAAAAATCGCATGGACATACGTCTTTTTGGATAGTGGACTTTACTTGCATTAAAAACCTCTAAAGGAGTCTTTTAGCCCTTGGCAGTTTTTATTTTGCTTCTCGCTGAGTCGAATACTGTAACTGGATTTAGGTGTTTTGCTTAAAATCCGAAATTTGCGAAAAATGTACCGTCTACGAAGAGAAAAAATAGACGTTATAATTACAATTTGGATGAAATGAGTTTCATATCACGATATATTTTGAAAAACAAACATTAAGGGTGTTCTTTTTTTAAGGTGTTTCCCATTTTTTTATGGCGATGACCGATGACAGACAAGCGGATCTAGCGCACTACGCCTCATACAATATAGGTACATAGTAGGTTAATAGTACCATGAGATCAAAATCCAAATTTAATTATATAAGTCATTTTTTTTTTAATTCTATTTGAGATAAATGCCCCAAGTTGTCAGAATTGAAACGTATAATTATGTCAATATACCTAGTTCTACAAGTCTATTAGCGAGTGCATTCAATAAAGACGACATGCAAATACTGCAGTTGCGCGTCGCAATAGACTTTGCACCGAGCACTGCATCGAACAGTTCCTGATCCTTCCAGAACAATAATGTTCAGGGCCCATTATCAATTTAGATATACGGGCCATTCTTCTTTTTCATGCCTAAGAAAACGTCCCTTAACGTGAACGTTTGTTTAAAGTAATAATTTTCAACAAAATTATTTGACATTAGTAATGCACACAATTTTCAGATTGTGATCTACGTACCTGAATTGTAATGTTTTATACCAAATTGTGTGGGGCTGAGTGTGGGCTGGGTAAAAAAAGGCTAATATAGTAACGCAGTGGTGGTTTGAGCAGCAAATTCTTGTTTAATATAGAAATAGAACAAAAATAGCGGGTAAATTTACAGAAAAAAGTGAGACCTGGTGGTGGTGGTGGTGGTGGTGGTGGTGGGTGGACTTAACGTCCTGTAAGATAATCTCAAGATATTTACGAATTTTTTAAATGGAATGGAATTTTCATTTCTATTTTAGGCATGAAAAACAAGAAAGATACACAGTTACTTTTAATTGGTAATCACCATTATAACCTCTGCGCTCTACCGACGAATATGAACAACATTCACCAAGGACCAACTCCGAAATAACGAAACAAAAATCAGCAGCTTCATACATTTTGGTCGAGTACCTATTGAACTTTTCTATGAGACAGCTGTTTTTTTTTCGTGATTTCAGAGTTGGTCCCATAGTGAATGTTGTTCATATTCGTGGGTAGAACACAGAGGTGATAATGGTGATTACCAATTAGAATTCACCTTGTAGAATGGATAAGATAAATGTAGATCTTGGGATTTGAATAAGATATAAAAGTCATATAGGCTTAGCCTAGTTTGGAATCCAGCTGATGCTTGTGTATTTAATTTTGTAACTATGTGATTTTGTATAAATATTTTTATTTTTATTCTCATTCTATTTTCTATATTCTGTAAATTGGATAGTTTCACAAAGTAATCGAAATATATTTTTGTTTTAAAATGAAAATGTTTTCATAAATTTATTAATGAAATCTCTTAACTAATTTTAACTAGATAACCAGGTAGTTCTAAGACAATATGATTAAAAAAATATATCTTATAAGTCATAACCTGATAACTAGATCGATATGCTCGAACTCAGCAGCTGTAAATCACATTAAAAAAACTTAATTTAATACTTACAGTAAAATTAATCCCTTTGACGCTAAAATTCCGCACTTGATTTATTTTAAAACTATCTCCAAATAATCGATTTCTCACGCATCCCCGCTTAAGGGTTAATAGTAAAGAATTATAACACATCTTCACTTAAATTACACAAAACAATAATTGTTAGATAAAATACTGGCCATCAAATTGGTTTTGAAAATAAAAAAGATTTTGTTCTATTTATAAATACTGTCCATAAAATTTATCTTGAAAATAAAAAAGTTCTTGTTCTATTTTTAATTTTGCATGTCAACGAACACTCTTAGGTCTATATCACATAATTGACTGTGGTATAAACTATGTGATGGTAGCTTATATGTAAACAATGCTCGTTCATGACGTGGGTGATAAAGTATTAGTATACAGGACGATGTAATTTAAAACAGTTCGAATTAATTTACTAGGTACCTACATGTTTTATTAATTGCAAAGGTGCATCCGTTGAGGACCTTGGACACTGGACAGCTTGAAATCTTAAATATTATCAAAGTTCATACAGAATTATCGGAGTAACAAAAAATAATCAAAGGGTTTAAACATTCCGTATCTGCAACGTGACTGGCTTATTCAATTTTTATCGTTTTTTGGTGACAGATACTGTGTTGGTTGGTTGAAAAAACCGGCCAAGTGCGAGTTGGACACGCACACAAAGGGTTTCGTACCATTATCTACCTATACAACATTAGACACTATACCTACCAGTTGCCGTTATTAATATCGAGCAAAAAAGCGGCAAAGAAATCACGTTTATTGTATGGGAGCCCCACTTTAAAATTTATTTTATTCTGTTTTTAGTATTTGTTGTAATAGCGGCAACAGAAATACATCATCAAATTTCAACTGTCTAGCTATCACGGTTCATGAGATACAGTCTGGTGACAGACAGACAGACGGACAGTGGAGTCTTAGTAGTTTTTACCCTTTGGGTACGGAACCCTAAAAAAAGAACAACGAAAAAAACAACAATATTATTAAGTTTTAATGTTACACACGTTTTACAAAAATTCATAAAAACATTTTTATTTCACATTTCGTGTTGACAGCTCCGACTTAAGGGGCCCAACTAACAAATTCTTAGTGAGACCCGAAAGGGTTTAAAACCATCAACGAACCACGAACGTTAGCTTAGCTCACATTTAAAATTCAGTTCCAAAATGTCTAGTAGTATTTTTTTATAATTACTATTTGAAAATATCGTACTATTACATAATTTATCTTGCAGTGCACTGTTTGTGCATAACTTGTTTATTCATCAAGTACGTAAACTGGCTAGCCAATCATACTGTAGATCGGTGTAGATTATTTATAGAGAATTACGAGTGCAAAACGTTTATGAGATGAAACGCTCGTTATTCTTGCAATAAAGTATATATTTTTTTTTTTAGTAGTGTATATTTTAAATTACCAACTATAACCGGTTGTCAAGTAGTAACAACAGTGTTTATATTCAAAGGTGTTATTCTCTCAAAAACTCTTAGGGTCTCCCCACACCTATCGACGCGGAATCGGCGTTAGCCGTATATTGGCTGTATATTGCATAACCCAATTATCGGCAGAGTACAACGGCAATACATTTTGCTAACTTCCTATTTAAAGTAGTAACATTCCTTTCCACTGCAACTTCGAGCTATGCAAAGCGACTTAGGCGCACAAAAAAGTGTAAGTGTTGTGTGTGTGTGTGTGTGTGTGTGTGTGTGTGTGTGTGTGTGTGTGTGTGTGTGTGCGCGTGTGCGTGTGCGTGTGCGTGTGCGTGTGCGTGTGCGTGTGCGTGTGCGTGTGCGTGTGCGTGTACCGATACGAGTAAATACTTCAAGAGAAAAATCCCTATTATGACCTTATAATGAAAATGCAATCTATTCAAAAATAAATCTAGTCTTACACTAAGCTATTATTTTTTTAAACAGGCCACGTCCTGTTGGTACGTGGAATCTGTGGTCATAGACATTCGCATTATTTCCAAGGCAGAAGAAATAAAATGAATATAATATTGTTTAGATAAAGTTCTACATTATTCCGTTATGTAATGCTTGTCTAAAGCCATTTATTATACACCAATGTCTGTTTAGATTGCTAGAGCTAAATGTCAGCAAGTTATCTTTATGTCATTGATAATAGCCGTGAAAACAATAAAACCGGATATCAAACAATATTACAAACAAATGTAACACGGTAAATACGTATAAAACGTATTTGAGTTAGTCTGTACTATCTACAGCTATTTTAATTTTTAGCATGAAAATAAACCATTAGGACACCCTCTATTACCTTCTAATTGGAAGCTTGTTATTTATATTTTTTTAGGATTCTTATGTTTATTCTAAAAAGTTATTGTTTTTTTTTGGTACTTAAATATTTCATATTGTTATGTTATGTATGAGATATCGTGATAGAATATGAAAAAGCATTTGCCGAAAAAAGTTTTGAATTTTTTGGATTATTTTATAATTTAACTATGACATAAATATAGTAAGTATATATATAGCCTTTATGCTAAAATATGAGTGATGGATCATCAACACTATTCAATCAATATGCACCTAATTATATATAGATAATTTGATTTCTTTACTTTTTGCACCGTATAGAGTATCAGTCAGTAGGTACTGAATAGTGTTCTCATTTCTCATGCTCTTAAAATGTTACTTTATCCTCTGCACATCGGGACTAAAGCTCCTTATTAATCTCTAGGGATTAAAGTAAAGCCAATCACGGTGTTTGTAAATGGAGGATTATCACCATTTTCAGTGATTGTTTATATACAGTTTTCAGGGCGTGGAAATAACCTTAAAATGACAACTGTGCAAAAAACATTTCAAAAAAACGATTTAATTTCGTGAAACACGATTAATGATTACGAATATGAATCTAATTAATTATATGAAGGATTAATTCATTTTATTATGCATGGTTCAATTTGTTTTAAAATAGTTTTTAAGTTTGAACCTGTTGGCTGAATATGCAAGCATTTAAAGCGTCGCTTTACAAAAATCTAATAAAAGAAAAGAAAAAACCGAGGAACAAATTTGTAAGAAACTTTGTTATGATTAATATTGTAATTTTGTTTTTGTTGATAGTACGTCGTTATTTTTTCCTCGCATTCGAAGTGAAACGTAGAGTGTTTAACGCAAGACTAAACATGACTAAACAACCATAATGACACTCAAATTATAGCCACCCGCGCTCTTCTTGGGTGGCTAAACATCTCGTGTCATTATGCCTTGTTTTAGTCCCTCGTTGAACAATCTCCTATTTATTTCCTCTGCACGCGATACCATTGATAAAACTACAATTTTATATATACTTTCGCCAAATTGACGTTTAAGCTCATTCCCATTTTGATCGCGGCCTGATATATCACATGAGTAAATCTTCTATACTTTGATAAAACTTTTAGGAAACTGTCGGCGGCGAAAGCCAAACTTTATTTCAATTCCAGTTGTCGCGGTCCGAAATTGTCGAATGCAATGTGTTGAAACTTATTCGTGCATACGGCCGGGAGAATATTATTCAGCAATACGCGAAATTCCGAAAAGTTTCGTATCAACTTTTCACATTATTTAGAGTTTGAAACTTAGACATCTACGTTTTCACAGAAGCTTAAGGAGAGAGGTAAATGTCGTTTTCTCTCCCTCTTTTAACCCTCACAATAAAGGCCCAGCCACACCGGATGCGTGCGCGTAGATGTGACGTGCGCGTTTGCTTACCACTGCGGTGTATAGTATGAATTCTCATACTACATGCGACTATACAACACAGTGAAAAGCAAACGCGCATGTCACGTCTACGCGCACGCATCTGGCTGGGCCTTAAAGAGGAGTGTTGTAAGTGTAACATTGGTATGTATGTTTCTACATGTCTGTATGTTTGTTGCATAGTCCCACATAGAACGACCGATTTGGACGCGGTTTAAAAAGAAAGCTAGTTTAATTGGATGGTTTATAGTTAGGTTACATGAAAATCTGTTTAACGATCGGACAGTAGCGAGTCAAGTTGCCTTGCCAGTGGATTCATATCCACTATCTTCTATTTTTTCACTCCACTGTCTTTGGCACTGTACTTGCCATTGACCTTGACAAATGTAAATCGAGCTTTAGGTAATTTTCCACGGAAGGTTGTCTTACAGAAAGCTAACATAAACCGAAGCGAAGCGAGGGCGGGTTATGGTTCTAGTTAGTATTTAAAATATTTAAAAAAAAACGGCCAAGTGCGAGTCATACTCGCGGACGAAGGATTCCGTACCATTATCTATAAAAATCACGTTTTTTTTATGGGGCCCTTAAAAAAAGATTTTATTCTGTTTTTAGTATTTATTGTTATAGCGGCAACAGAAATACATCATCTGTGAAAATTTCAACTGTCTAGCTATCAAGGTTCATGAGATACAGCCTGGTGACACACAGACAGACAGACGGACAGTGGAGTCTTACTAATAGGGTCCCATTTTTACCCTTTGGGTACGGAACCCTAAAAATGAAACTTTTTATCGGGCTCCAAAGCCGGATGAAAGTCTTGTTAAATACCTACTTTTAAAATTGCTTGGTCTTTTATCTAACGGGGGCCATATTAACGGAAACTTTGCAAACTTTCAAAGATCCACGTCTACAAACTACTTTGATAATAAGTTAAGTTCTTCTGTTCACAGGTTAGCTACGGTAGCCAAAGATTTTATCAACTTTAAACAGAACAAGATAAAAAATCTGACTGTACTTCTTTAAACAGAAACCTTTGCGCGACCGTTTTTGTGTTCCGTATCCAATGGGCAGCCAACGGGACGGGACTAAGCCTCCGCTGTCCGTCCGTCTGTCTATCAATGGTACATATCTCTTGAACCGTAATAGGTAAACTGTTGAAAATTTTCAGAGATTTTTGATAGGTGAATTGTGTCACAGACCAATAATATATAAGGATAACATAGAATACGGTCATGGAGCGTAGCGGGAGTCAAATTAACAGACCGTATCAGGAATACAATATTACGCTCCAAAACTAAAGCGCAATTGACACAGCGGGTCGCGCCGTTCCGCCGCGTGTGTGAATGCTTCCATATAACTCCATTTTAAAACACCCGCCAAACTACCGACCCGCCCGGCGCACGACCCGCTGTGTGAATTGCCCTTAAAACAGCTGATATAGCCCAAGCAGCCGCCAAGCTCAAATGGGAATGGGTTGGGCATGTCTGTTGCATGTCGGAGTAATGGTGGACTAAAATGTACCAAATGGATTCCACGCTTTAGAATTCGGCGTCGGAACAAACCAAGGCGAGACGTTGGTTATATAAGCTTGATGGCTTAAATCAAGACTGGTCGGAGACTGTCCAAGATAAGGCTACGTCGAAATAAGCGAGGGGTGCCTTTGCCCACCAGTAGGACACTAGGTATAGGCTGTTAAATAAATAAATAATTAGGAACGTTATAGATTACGTGAGTATTGTATTGTTATTGAAGCGATAACTCGCGATATCAATACAGCGCGCCAAACTTAATTTGAAGTAGGTACATTGACGCATCCGTTTAAAGTCAATTAACGTCGTTAATTCGCGCCGCGCCGTGGGTTGAAAACATTGTAAATATATCGTTGAATATTTAGATAGTGTAATTAATCAATGTCGATTTGTAGCTCTTAAAACATTAGTAAGTTTATGTCATGCCTTTGAACGCCTTTAAACGCTTCTTTTAGTATCACCAAAAACTATACAAAACATGTTGGAAAAGGCCTTATTTAGGTTAATAACATGTCCTTTCCTGAACTAAGGATAGCCTAACGACGGACCGTATTATCTTTATCCAGGCTTTAAAAGCCTCACCCCCTTCCGCTCAAAACTAAAACTAGGGTTGCCTAGGGAATTAAAATACTGAGTTCGAAAAGGATTAAGCAACCCTAAGGACAAAAGGGGGACGTTGCCTTAATTATCTGGGCGGATAATCATTTACTTTGCATATCGTCGGTAGTAATTAGGGCTCCTGGATATATCCGTGATACACGCGGACCCGTAGCTATGTGTTCTTAACCCCGGCGGTACTAAGATCACGAATTTCACGAACACGGCCGGTACGTGACACGTGACACGCCAAGATACGTAGCCCGAACCTGCGTTCGCGTCCGGATTCACGTGAAACGCCAAGATACGTAGCCCGAAGAATAATCGAAGAGGATGATTCAGAAGAGATATTGAATTTTGTTTAAAATACTTAAGGGTTATCATTATTTAAAAAAATTGCCTTTTATTTCTCGAAAAGATAAAATTATACTGACAACTTGAGCCTCTAATGTCACTAACCGATATAAAATGACTTATATCCCTTTTTCCTTAAATAAAATGGCCAATTAGGTTCCTTCAGTTTTTAAAAGCGTGTACTTAAGGTACGTGATCTACACGGGTACACGTGACTTAATTACACGTAGTCGAATTTCACGTGCTGAACGGGCCATAAAACCGTTGCCGTGTTACACGGAAACGGGCGCACGGCTACGGGTACACGAAACACGGTCACGACCGCGAGCCCATGTACACGGGTTCACGTACCTGAAGTTCACGTGGATCCGGTCCGCCAACGTCATTGAGTGAAGATAAGATGCAGTGTCTCTAAAGGCGAATAATTAGTAATTCATTAATAGTCCTTATTTGTTTTAATTTCAACTCAAACCGGCGGCGGCCCGGGTGTATCGTTCCGACGGGTGCATACGAACGCAGGTACGGGCTGCGTATCTTGGCGTGTCACGTGAATCCGGACGCGAACGGAGGTACGGGCTACGTACCGGCCGTGTTCGTGAATTTCATGATCTTAGTACGGGGTTAAGAACACGTAGCTACGGGTCGGCGTGTATCTCGGATATCCATAGCCCTAATTCTTATTGCTAGTCTAAACCTCGTTTTAAACTAGTTTCTCGCAAAGACTGACAATTCAAATGCAGGCATAAAGAGGATGGCGCAAAAGTACTAAACTTTGAAGAAGGTCTGAAGTCAAGTGACGTGAGATTGACGTTCTCAACAAACGGACACCAAAACATCATCATGACTTGAAATTTTAATCTTTTGCGGCTCTGTAATCTTCTGAACCCAAAATAACCAGTGCTATTCTTTAAATCTAAACAAACAACGTGAGCTTACTGCTCATGTATACATGTGAATGTCCGGAAGACGCTCCTAGACCACATAAAGCTAGCCCAGACAAGACTCTTTCCAAAGGATGGAAGAGTGGCCAACGCTACCTAAAGTAAGATGTCAAACCTGTGTTGTCGTTACTGTAATAATACTCGCCTTTTTCACAATGTGTGCGATTCAAGAAAAATCCGACAGCGATGACTTCCGAAAACGTTATTCTTAGTCTCTAGAGTAGGTAACCTTTATTCTTTTGTAGTAGGTCTTTAGCTTGTATTTAGGTCTAGGGCATGATCTTTGTATTCGTTTGTTCAGTAAGTTTGCCGGCAATTTCGTCCGTGTATTTGATCAATATGCCATCGAGTATGGTCCAAGTTGTTCAATTTATGCTAGAAATCTAGTTCATCTATTTACTGTACTTTGATGTGACCAAAATGGACAAAGGAACATACAGTGAATAAAGATTTACAAAGGTCTTGGGATGCTTTCTCGCTCGCTTCAATACGCTCAAAAGTCGGATCGCGTTACGGTTTTTTTTAGTCACCCTCATTTATCCAACGTGTTTCTTTGACAGCCCGCAAATTTACGTGGAGAGGCCACTAAACGCCTCCGTACCTTTAACTCTCAGCTTTCGCCGATGGAAAGTTGGCACAGACACAAAGCCGAAAGAAGTACAACACTCAGACGAGAATGAGATCGTGAGCATGAGCGCCCCGACGAGACAAAGCACAAAAAGTTTGAAAGCTGAACGGAGAAAAATTAAGGAAAACCAACAAGAATTCTGTAAGGCATATGAGGAGAGATTCGGCTCTAAGACACCGGCAAAAAGAATAATCCCAAATCCGTTAAAAATAAAGCCATCATACAACCTTGTACTGACATCATCAAAAAGGCAGATTCCTTACGAATCTGCAGAAAAAAGGAGGCTAAGGCAGCAGCAAATTGAATTCATTAGGGAATCCGAACAAAAAGCCAGGGAGGAGCAACTTTCATTCGAAGATATTCAGCAACAGAACAGGATACGGCAACAGCAACTCGATTTTTTAAAACAATACGATCGAAAACTAGAAGAAAGGTATAACTTGGAGCAAGATGCAATCGATGCAGCGTACGAGGAAAGCTTAAGAAAAAAGGAACTTCTGTTTATGCAGAAATACGAAGAGGAGGAAGCGGCAAGGAGAGCGGCAGAGTTACGATCCACGGCAACTTCCGCGGGGACGACGTCTTATGCTCGTGGAGTGGGTTACAATAGAGTACCACAGTAAGAATTCATTATTAAAATTTATTGTTAGTGTCAAATGTATTAAGCTTGAGTCGAACGAGGTGCTATAAGGTCAACCGGGGTAAAGGCGTCACTGTTTTTTTCATGTTTCTTTAATCTTTAATCTCAAATTATGAAATATTTATTTTGTATACTAACGATGTCGCATCTAATCTTTTAATCTATGTATCCATCTTTATCATACACGCGATTTATTTAAATTTCTATCTCTTTCCTTAACTGAGCACGCGTTTACTTAATATTTTTAAATTAACTAAAATAAGAAGTGAAAATCAAATATAATGTAAGTAGTAAAATTTCGCGTGGTAATATGTGATCTCTTGAGCTTTATTCACTTTCATTTGGTAATTTGTGCACTTCTGAAGCACACACGAGGTCATTTTACTTATTTTTGTTTAACCTCACGTCAGTTTCGTCGCCATGTTTGGTGTGAACTGAGAGCGAGAGTAGTCAATTGGGGCTTCAATTCGGGTGCGGTAGTAACATATATCCACTTCTTGTTTATATGCACCTAATATCATTTTTTCTTCATTTATTTTCTCTAATATAGTACATACACTTTTTCCGCAATACACACACAGCCAAATTGTCTCAAAAGGTGGGAAATTAACAAAGTTAACGTTTCGAGTAAACGTTTTACTATTAAGTTAACTTCTAAAATTGTTAACGGACTCCTTTAACTTCCGTTAAATTCCATAGTTCCATAGTTAATTAGGGATCTACTATTTCCGAAAAGGACAGGGACCGCCCCGCAAAAAACACGTACTGAAACAAGTGCATCAATGTTAGATACAGATGTAGAGAACAATGTTCGCATTCGCGTTTGAAGGAAGACCATGACCTATCTTACTATTTCGTTTCAGTGAAGAGTTGACGAGGAGAAAAAAGAAAGACAGCATGTCAACCTGTTTGTACCGTTGCTGCTGCAAATTCTACACTTGTTTAACCGTGGTCTTCATAATAGCAGTGGCAGTTTTTTTCTTCGTATAAAGGTAATATTTTGGTATCTATTCCAATTAAAAGCGTTGCGATTTTGTGATAAGACAACCAATTGCAATTAGGCATTCAATTTTAAGAAGCGTACAGATTATGCGCGGCAGCCGCGCGAGCCAATTTTCGACCGAACATTTGCCGCGCGAGCCATTATTTTATGTGAATTTAGAGACCGCAGCTTCCAAGCGGCAAACGATCCAGTTCAATAGCCGGCACCACTTTAGTACGTTCATTCGCAACACCGTCCCAACTGCGCGCAATAAGCGAATGAAGTTCCTTTGATGCGGTCTCAAAAACCGACAGTGATCGGCTCGCCCCGCGGCACGCTCGTGCGCAGCAATGTTCGCACTGCCGCGCGCGGCAACCACGTCCCGCCGCGCGAGCCAATGTTCGTGCGTTTGCCGCGCATAATCTGTACGCGCCTTTACTCTTCAGGGTTGGCAACGCTCTTGCAGTCTGGTGACTCGTCTTGAAGTCAGTGATATTGAAGTGGCGGTTCGTCGTTACAAATGATGGCTACCGGTGACAGCGCTACTCAGTTGGCGCGTCGCTACAATTCCCAGGAACTGGATCATGAATCAAGTGTACGAATACCGAGTAAAATGGGGTGGATAGAATTCGCGGGGTGAATACAAATACAGCCTAAAATAAAGCATATTGTACTAATTATAAGACTGACATTTTAACGTAATTTTCCAAAAGACTTGTCAATGTAATAATTGTTCTTATTAGTAACAAGTTATGACTTATTTTAAATTGTATTTCTATTCACCCCGCGAATTCTATCCACCCCATTTTACGATACCTATTTCAATTTCAATGTTACCAGCTACGATCGGAATAAGCAGAGCTTATTAAACTTGCGATAATAGTAGGTGAAATAAATAAAGAACAAGCAAATAAGGCCTATTCTGCCCTTCTAAATAAAAAGGACTTATGTACAATTTGATAGTCAAAGCATATTTAGCGCACCATGTTAAGAAATAAGGTCACTAATAAATACGCGGTTCTATGATACATACGCCCTTTTTTCTAAGGAGGGCAGTATTGTATTCTTAACCTTTTGAACTCCACCGAAAGCCGTGCCACTGACGCCACGACGGCTACAGCCGTCACAAGTTCAAGATTAAAATAGACTTTGTTTCGTATCAATTATGTTGTAATTTGCATAGCATAGCAAACATGTTTGGCGTGTATGTGACACAATTTGTATTGAGGCCCCTCTACACGTCTGCGGATCATGGGCGTGCGTAAGGGACGGAGCAATACGTAAGAGTGATATGCAAGAATATGTTGCTCACTCTAAGGTATAACTGCGTCCCTTACGCACGCCCATGATCCGCCGACGTGTAGAGATCTGCTTTTTCCGTAATTATCGCATAAAATATTAGGTATTATGAACACTATACAAAGTAAATATTATGGAAAGTTTTATTATGGTGTCAAATCTAATATTAGGGAGGTTGAACATTATGACACTTGAGTATACATAATGGCACTCAAAAATTATGGTAAATTATATTTGGGCAAATTAATGTAGCCAGTGACCATTATGGCAAATGGAATTAGTACAAATGAAATTTTGGAATATGAAGGGATACCAATGCAGCTAAGGTTCTCTATTGGATAGCATAATTTTTTTACGCATAACGTATCTTTACGCATAAAATCGTTTGACTGAAAAGGGTTTTTATAATAGAAAACGTTTTATTTTAATTATTTTAAAAACCTAACCTAACCTAACCTAATCTACACAATAGACGTTTATTAAATTTTGAAATGTCAGCCTAAAGAGTGTTTATGCGAAAAAAAATATGCGTAAAGATACGTTATGCCTAAAAAGTTTATGCGTTTCAAAGGGATCCCTGCAGCTAAGTGTGGGTGCCACTTGAGAATATTTTTTAGTAACGACCTGTCTCAACGTTGAATTTTTTTTATAGCAAACTTAGCTCTGACATTTTAATGCAATTTATATCTTGTCGTTAACAGTTCAAAAATCTTTAAGAAGCGTGGAGACTTATCTGTAAAATACCATCGTTGGAGGGCCGGAGAAGACAACTCAACATCGCAAGATTCAATAACGCGCCACGTACATAATACGCCTTATATCATCTATACACCTGTTCCAAGGAGTCCTGAAGAAGAAGAAAAGGAGATTCGGCAACAAATACAAGAGTTTGTTAAAGCAAACCAGACACAAAAGCAACTCAATTTTATTAAGGAATCGGAACAAAAGTTAAAAGAGAAAGAAAAACAAAAGGCGATAAAAGCAGAACAAGCAGCTTTCGAAAACCAGCAACAAAAGGATAGGATTAAACAAAAGCAACTCACTTTTATCAGGGAATCCGAACAAAGGTTAAAAGAGAAAGAGAAACAAAAGGCGAAAAAAGCAGAACTAGCAGCTTACAAAAACCAGCAACAAAAGGATAGGATTAAACAAAAGGAACTCAATTTTATTAGGGAATCCGAAAAAAAGTTAAAAGAGAAAGAGAAACAAAAGGCGAAAAAAGCAGCACTAAAAGCTTACAAAAGCCTGCAACAAAAGGAGAAGATTAAACAAAAGCAACTCAATTTTATTAGGGAATCCGAACAAAAGTTAAAAGAGAAAGAGAAGCAAAAGGCGAAAAAAGCAGAACTAGCAGCTTTCAAAAACCAGCAAAAAAAGGATAAGGATAAACAAAAGCAACTCAATTTTATTAGGAAAGCCGAACAGAAGTTAAAAGAGGAAGAAGAAAAAAAGGCCGCTAAGGTACGAAAACACGAGGAGAGTATTTGGCAGCAGCAACTCAAATTCATAAAAGAACTCGAGGAGAAAGAAGAGAGAGAGAGGGCTATTAGGGAGAGGATAGAGGAAAAAATAGCTTCAAAACAGCGGAAAATAAAAGCGAGAGCTATGAGGGCTGAGAAAAAAAGAGAGGAAGAAATGGCTAAAAAAAAGAAGAGAGCCGAAAAGAAGGCAAGAAAGAGGGCATTCAAAATTGAATCCGCTAAGAAGAGGAAAGAAAAAAAGGCAAGAAAGAAGGCAGTCAAAATTGGATCGCTAGACTCCGATTCCGAGGCGGTAACATCCTACGGTTATTCTTATGACAGGGCAACAGCGTAAGTCACAATATTTAGTACTTAAATACTTAAGGACTTTAACTGTTATGCCACTATGGAATCCTGTCATAATGACAGCGTCAAACCACATGAAAGAAATCACGCCAAAATTAATGATTAACGTTATGCGACAGGGTTCCATAGTGGCGTAACAATTAAAGTCCTTGACTGTACTAATATTTTATCAGCCCAGAATATCCCTTTCCTCTAGGTACGAACCCTAATCTCGGTCGGTCAGCCCCATTCCAGTTTTTATGGAAGGTACATCTAGGTCATGTTGATACACATTTATGAAGACGTTATTGTAGGTACAATCTTTTGTGGCTGCCCTTTGTTTAGAGCTCACCGCAAAGGCCTGTTGAGTCCAGGAATTTCCAGATGCTTTGGGCAGTGATGAGTTGTATCTTTTATGGGTCCATGATATGTCGCCCTAGGTAGATACTTCTGTAGCGATTGGTAGGTAAATGACAATTTCATAGCAGAACAAATAAAATCATTAAATTGTAAATTACATTATGAAACAACGTAAATGAATATTTTATTAAAATAAGGGTCATTTTCGGGGGACAAATCAGGAAAATATAAAAAAAAAGTTTTGCAAACCTTACTGTGTCACACACATATCAAATGAAAGGGCTCGTTATGAGTGTTATTATTGTAAAATAAATAGTTTTGATTTTACTCATGATAGAAGACCAATATTGACCATTCCCCCCTGATCTCCGAAACAATTAAGCCTAAAATTAAAAAAAAAATAGTTCATTGCTTGTAGATTACAGGGAAACCTACAAGAATTCTATAAATAAAAATACGTATGTACGGAACCCTCTCCACACGAGTTCAACTCGCACTTGTCCGGTTTTTTAAAGAAGGTATCAGTGGTAGTCATCATCGTGGGTTTCCATGTATTGAGTATCTTCTTGAAGCTTTGCAGACTCCCAGCACTGATTACGTGCATAGGCAGGCGATTGTATACCTATTTGAGGTTCCGTAATTTGAGACTAACTGCCGCACTCAGAGACGTCAATTTAATTTAATGCTTGATTAAACTTGCTGCTGTCACTTTCTTTGCCACCGCAACAGAATAAGACAACACGTCACTAAACAAGCATTAAATTTAATTGACGTCTCCGAGTGCGGCAGTAACTCTCTAGAATCAACAATCTCTAATGTACTTATTGTCTTCTCGTTTCAGTGAAGAACTATTAAGAAAAAGACAAGCGGAACAGAAAAAGAAGATGGCTGATTGGTTTTACCGCTGTTGCTGCAAAGTGTACTGTTACACCACCGTAGTACTGGTGGTGGTAGTCATTGTAACCGTAGTGATATGAGGGCCAGCACTTCAGTCACAGAAATTAAAAACGTCCTGTTGAACATGTTATTTTATTAATATTGACTAGAACAAAATCCCGTGTGGTTGCCGGGTTAGAACAGTGCCACTCCATGTCTTCCCGTGGATGTCGTAAGAGGCGACTAAGGGAATAAAAGCTTGTAGTACTGTTAGGCGATGGGCTTGCAACCTGTCACTAATACACTGGTAAAAATCTTAGCCTAATTGTGCAAATTGTGGTTACAGTATTATCGACAAATTTTTTAGAGTTGTTTGTAATTCTGTAGCTCTGTCTACCCCACTCTGGGAATGAAAGCGAAAAACAGAGATTGTGCGTGTGTGTTTGTCTTTGTGTGCGAGTATGACAGAACAGTTTTACCGCTATTTCTGCAGTTTACTGCTGCGCCACCGTAGTGCCTTCTGATAGTGGCAGTGATTGTAATCGTTGTTTTTTTGACGGAGTGGTTTTACCGCTGTTGCTGCAGAGTGTAGGTACTGTTGCGTCACAGTAGGTAGTATTGGCCCTCTATTGTGCTAGGTAAAATCATAATCTCTTTGAATGTTTTTAATTCGGCCGCCATTACTGTCAAGTAAATAACAGCTATTGTAACGTTGACCATACGATAACATGTGAAAGGCAATATGGTTTTAACCAGTAAATATAGGCCCTGATTAGTGGCAGTGATCGTTAAGATCGTCATACGAAGGCAGTACTTCAGTTACAGAGATGAAAATTATTATTTATCATCCCACAGCGCCATCACGCAAATTTCGCCTCTAAAGCTGGGTCCACATTTGTATCATTTTGGCGATCACGATCATGCGTATCGTAATGAGCACGCGTATCCTAATTATGGAAGCTCACTTTTGGCGTATCGTCGCGTGAAAAAATGCGTCCATACTAGCCGTAGCGTAGGAGCGTATCGTATCATAACGCCGCATCCCTTTTGATGATCGGGGAAAAACTCGAGGTGGATCGCGACGTAAAGTAGGTATTAAATCATAAAGCTACGTATCATGATATTCATGATACAGTATGAAAATTATAAAGAACACCAAATATGATTATTTTACGATTCCTTTTCCGCAAAAGCCTACTTTTCTTGTCATTTTTTCAAACAGAATGGACACATGTAACATAGACAAGGCAATCCAATAAAACAACGGATTAACTAGAATATTCGTATTATATTTACGTATAATAATATGTATGTATACACAAGAGTATGAACACATTACAGGAAATAGATGTCAACAATTTTAAGACAGATTAGATGTTTTAACAAATGATTTGAGGTTCATATTAAAATTAAGATGACAATAATAAATCAACCTTTCTCATATTTTACGCGCAATTTTTGACACCTAATTCCTAATAAATTTACCGCTTGAGAATAGTAAAAAAATAAAATCACATGTTTAACTTAAATCATAATTTTGGCATAATTATAGTAACCATGTACAAAATAATACAAATTTGAAGGACAACGACAATCTTGCATTTAATTAATATTTAGGACATTTTTTTCTTCCAGAACTACAAATAAAATTGAAATCATTACCAAAACAACAGATGTTTATTAAGTGAGGAATAGATACAAGACAGGACGTTATCATATCAGACAGAAAAGATATTGGAAAAACAATATCAGGTTCATAAAAACATCTAATATTAAATTGTCATCCAAAAAGTAAAATTATAATTTTTAAGACATACAAATCCTTGATAAAGAAAACGGATTCAAAGAAATCAGTTCAAATTATGCTACAAAATAAAATAAATATTTATTTCTACCTAGTATGATACAACATTGAAACAAAGAATTGATTATGGCAATTATTTAAAAAAAGGCAAGAAAAACTTGCAGTTCAAATCTTTTTTTTACCAAGAAATATGACGGCAAAATATAAGGCCCAGAACCAGAAACTCAAGAGTAAGCCCTGAGCGGCTAACTACTTGTAGCTCGATTCATAGAGAAGTAGGGAGGCGGCGAGCGAAGCGAGCCGACCACCTTTCGAGCGAAGTAAGAGTCGAGTGAGAAAGTGGTGCAAAAGAGCGACGAGTGAGAGTTCTGGCGGGAGCACACCCTTTTTAACCGACTGCCAAAGGAGGAGGGTTATTTACTAGTTATATAACAGGTAAACTTCAATTTATAAAGCATAAAAAATATATATGTTTGAGAAATTGAACTTTATTGTCTGATCAAAATACTTTTTTAGGCTTATCCCAATTTTATTGAACCACGAAATAATTGTTGGTTAAAGTTTGGTATTTTTGCTGACCATAAGTAACATACCAATTTACTAAAGTTACCCATAAAATGGGATTCTCCTGATTAAAACTTCAACTGTTTAAATTATAGCCATACTAAAATAATATTAATTTCACTTTGTAGCATAAAGATTTTCTTTTTGTAGCATACAATTCCATTACTTTACAAAGGTGTTTATTATCATCTGCCTCGCGTATTTCCTGATATATCGGTACGATATGACATTGTACACAATATCAACACCAAAATATACATATAAGGCACGTATTGGTCACCATTCACGTTAAACTATAGATCAGTCTCTCTTATTTCATAGACTGGGACGTTTTCTTTCTCAACTAACGCCTTTTTCAATCCAGTTTCATCTCGAACAAGAGAGCCACAACGTTTTCTACTGGGGCTCTCCCCAACATTAACATGCTTCAACGGGGATCTAGAAGATACCTCGTCTTTATCAACCGCTAAACTACTAATAGAGGTAGTGAGATCCGCCGGCATATTACCATCTAAACAGAAGAGTAGGGATTCCGATATTTTCTCCTCAGGTTCTTTGGAATTGTTTAATATTGATAGATCAACTGGCGTAGCTGTTAGAACAGATCTGCTAAGTAGATACTCACGGAACGGTCCAGTGAGTGATCTCGTTCGTTCTGCGAATCTGTTTTCGGTTATTTTCGGGAGGTCTTCGCATAGAGTTGTGTTTAGGTCCTCTATGCTGGGCCTCTCGTGGCTGATGATGAAGCGAGTGGTTTCCGAGCGGAGCGGGCTGATGTCACCCGCGGAGAGGGAACGCCGTTCGAATGTTCTGGAACGAGGTATTGAAGTGTTTGTGGATCTGTAATGAGATTTTACGCATTTTACATTTGTATGGTATCACCATACATTTATTGAAACAAAAAATGTTTAGAACATGTTTAGACAATATCAAAACATGTAGTCAGGGGCCTCTTATGGTCGCGTTGATCGCTGCGGATAAAACATACGTCACTTTCTGACAAACACGTAAGTGCGAGGGTGACGAATGCTTTATCCAGAGCGATAAACAAGACCATAATGAGCACACAAGTTTTTAAAGCTTGCTTTTTGATAATCTTTTTGTAACCCGAAACACATAAACATAATTTACCTAAAAATTCTAGTCAGAATTCTAGTAATTCTCACCGTTCACACGACGCCGCGGAGCTCGCGTCGTCGTCGGACGACACGAAGTCGCTGTCGTTTTTCAGCGACATCGAGTGGTAGACGCCGGCGTCGGCGTCTTTCTGCTCGAGCGCGTCGCGCTGCTCGCTCGTGATAATGAGCGGCTTGCGCGAACGCGGCGTCATTATTGACTCCTGGAATCATTGGTGTTGATGGTTAAAAGAATGATAATGAAATGTACCTGATTTTGCATTTGCTAGTAGTATTCATATAGATTTCCATCTATTAATATAAGTAACGAAATCCGTTTTTATAATCTATATTTAATATTAGTTCCTCTATGGTAGCCCGAATCGTCATTTATCCTAATGCATATTTTTTTTTTAAATTTCGACTGTCCTAATGCCATTTCCCCCTGTTTTTTAGTGTTGTTATAATACAACCCTAACGTATCTAACCGCAGGTATTTTTAGAAAACCTGAATAGTTGTCTGACACAGCTGAAAACCAGTTTAGAACAAATGATAATTCGGACAAACGATATGTTAGGACAAACGTTATTAGGGAATACAATTTTATGTTAGTTTGTATTTTGGGAGGTATTTTTCATACAGGGTGTAACAGGAGGGGTGGATCAAACGAAGCAGGTCGATAGAGGACGTCCAGAACTATCGATTGCACCTCCATATGTATGTTCAGCGATTTAATACTGTTCCAAAGTTATGTAAGTTTTTGTAAAATTTTAGTAAGTAAGCGTCCCTATCCTGCAAAAACCAACGCACAGTGGCCCGTTTCACAAAGCTACAAGTTACAAATTACAAGCGGAACTCTCTTTTTAGCAAAATGAGTTAGAAAGAGACTTCCGCTTGTAATTTGTAACTTGTAGCTTCGTAAAACGGGCCTCAGGGGTAACTTGTATTACAAGCGGAAGTCTCTTTCCAACAATATGTAATAAAAGGAGACTTCCACTTATATTATAAGGTAGTAAGAAACATACGACATCATGATTTGTCATACTTTGTAATAGAAAACAATTGCTGTGAACTGCAAACAAAACGCCGCCGACTTTAATAGCCTAATACTACGCGCTAATCTTATATCTGAGGAAAAGCATTTTTTATAGTTGAAAGAAGAAACATGATGCGATTTTGAAGCATTATGATTATGAAAAAACAGTTAGTAAACACAGAAAACAGCGTAACAAACCTGCATAGCTTTAGACAATTTCTGCGTAGATTTCGTTATAGGCGACATGGATGCCCTTCTGAAATTCATCGAATATGGTGTAGCACAGTCTTCCACAATAGGCGCTTCGGAAATTCCAGGGGTACTAGTTAAGTAATGCATTCGGAACTCTTCGTCTCTGATCGGCCTTTTCTTCGGCGTTTCTTGTATAGGACTGTCGTATGACAAATCGTTTTCGGAGGCCGTGTCTTGCTCCTCGAAACACGACACGCACGACGTCGGCGTTCCTCTTATGATCGTGTTCCGCTTCTGATATTTCTTGTTTATATTCTGTGACGCCGATAGTAACTTCGAGCGGAACAATCTAGAACCTTTCTTAGTATTTTTAGGTGTACCCTCGTTGTCTATCATGCTTAAATTGGGTTCAGAAACGAACTTTGGACTGGGTTTTCTTCGGTTGCTTATAGCTCCTTCGGATAAAGTGCTTTCGTTGCTAGCATCGGAATCATAGTCATCGTCGTCCAATGACTCCGAGCTAGCTATTTTATGGGCTAAATTCTTTAGGACAATGTTTTTATGCAACATGTCGTTTTTGTCGTCAAGCCGTTTTCCTTTGCATTTCTGTGGATAAGGCATGCGTTAGCACATGATGCGGGTTAGACAGACACAGTTAATGGGGAAGAGAAAGACAGATATTACTGACGTCACAATCAAGGAGTCGAGAGGAAGTGTTATATGTTAGAGTGAAACAGAAGTTATGTTGCGATGGCGCTAGATCGCTTACTCTATGATTTTGAAGTCAGTTTTTAATTTATAATTATTCACAATGCGTAACACAGAGTTAGTTTAGAAAATATCATCAGAGAAATGGTAAAAGATTGGTTGAGATTTTAATTTTTCAATATTGAAATAATTCACTGAAATAATGGAAATAGACAGTACACCCGACACGACCTACTTGTATAAGATTGAATCTGTTGCAAAATTCATCTAAATAGATAAATGCAATCACAAAGCTCAAGTAATTTAGTGATACTATTTCCTCTTTTACCCTTCCAAGCACAATACTTATGTTATATTATAAAATTAAGATTTTTGCACACTTAACCACCAAAACAACTTTTTGAAGTTTCACAATCGTCAAATAAAGCATATCTGACACATAAATTTAGCCCTTTCCCTTTCTTACACTTGAACATAGACAGGGAGAAAGCTAACTTCACCTGGCACATAAATTTACTTGTCGATTGTGAAACAGGCCCTAAGACAGATTGGTATAACTGACAGAATGTGCAAATAGGTTTGAATATCTCATCAATCGAGTTCAAAAAAGGAACTAAAAAACCGGCCAATTGCGAGTCGGATATGGCCAGTTTTTAAGCTCGTATAATGACTATAATGAGATGAGAACGACTCGCGTCAGTTTAAATTGTATAAAATATAAAATGTGAATCACACAGTATTCTGTCCTGAAATTTTTTGGACAAAAGGCATATCCATTTAAAACATTTAAACTCATTAAACTTCTTGACATTCCACTCAACTCAACCACAGTTAGCTTTAGCTTGACTCGTGGTAGGGCGTCCCGCCAAAGTCTGCCTTGTTAGCTCAGTTTAATAATATTACGTTTTGATTATTAATGTGCAAAGATTAAAATATGAATAGGGTAACCCATAATTTCATCGACATTTACTTCATCGATTATATCATTTTGTCGAACGCTATTTTCTGCTGAAACCATGAAGTTTTCAGAATACTTATCAACAACAACAACAACATAAACTCACGCCTTCATTCCCAGAGTGGGGTAGGCAGAGCCACAGACTCACCAACAACTCCAAAAGCTTGTTGATAATTCTGTGACCACATTTTGCACAACCAGGCTAAGATGTGATCCAGTGTATTAGTGACAGGTTGCAAACCCATCGCCTAACAGCACTACACAGCCTTTAGTCCCTTAGTCGTCTCTTACGACATCCACGGGAAGACATGGAGTGGCAACATTCTAAACCCGGCACCACACGGTAAAGAATACTTATCTCATCCAAAAAAAAAGATACTATCGATAAAATAATAGGTACCCTATGAAAAGAGTATGTATGATAAAGGTAGTTTCACAACACATAAGCAGTAAACAAGTAAGTTTAGAGTTTTGTTAAATGTTACCTCTTCCACCGAGTTTATGGCGGAGCCCGACCCTTTCTTCGGGGTCTTGTTGAGCAGCCCCTTGTTGAATATGTGCCGCTTGATGGAGTCCCCAAAACTACGCGAACCCGCGACTTTGCCCGTCCTTTGAATCTGTATCGGGGTACCTGTGATGCGCAAAAAGAGAAGTTCATTTGTGACGCAAAAAGTTAAATTTAACAATACTACTTATGTGTTATTTTTATAGCGATAATTATTTATATCTTTTAATATTTGAGTAGCTTAGTTTTATTTTAATTTAATTACGTTTAGTTTTAATTTATAATTGTATTCGTGTTGAGTTCTGTAAATATTATTTTGAACATCATGATGAATAAATTTACCAAATGTCATGTACAAAATTATAATATTATGTTCTGAAAATATTAAAATGCATATAGTTAAAAAAAACTTATGACGATTTAAAATGCTGCTTTTGGACGGCTGTTGGGATAGCCCTTGAATATAATGAATGTCTAGAGATTTTTTCTATTTATTGGCTTTGAAAATTACCTTAAATGGAAACTACTTTTCATTTTCTTCATAGCATAATATCTGATCACTAGCTTCTGCCCGCGACTTAAAATTACGAAGTGTTCGGTCTTTGTCACCTATTTTTGTTTCAAGAAGTCTAGAATTAAATTTGAGTGTACTTCTATTTGAATTGTGTTTATTTCATAAAACTTGCTATATTCTTAAGTATTAAACAATCCTAACTTATTATAGTTGCATTATTAAAAAAAAGTTTTATCAATTTAGATAATAAATACGAAATTTTTGGGCCAAGAAATTAATCTGTCAAGTTGTAATTTTTTTTAACCCAAGCAGCGCTGGGTCTTCTTGGCACTGATGGCAATCGAAAGAAAAACTTGCACCAAATATTGTAGAGCGATTTACAATTCCAGTCTATGAAGTTTTTAAGCAAATCATTCAAGACGAGATCTATGAGTATGGAAAGCTGTCCCACCCCTTTTTGCGAATCTTATTAAAAAACATACCTTGTAACGAAATTGACGTACGTGCATGAAGCGGTTGATAGATAACACGATTTTCACACATACTAAAAACTATAAAACGGGACTTAATCGCGTAATAACAACAGCCGTCGTCACGAGAAGACTTCGAGATAAATGTTTAATTTGTTACGCGATTAAATCGCATTTTATAGTGTTTAGTAGGTTGATGATAATAGGGAATATGCATGATTTTATTAAATCGCATTTGTCAACAAAACATAAAAATACCGTAAAAGACATCACCAAAAGTGAAATTAAAGTTAAAATGGGTCAAAAAATACGGATGATATTTAAAACTGCTAATTAGACAGAGAGATCCGAAGTGCACCAGTGACGTCATTGTGCAGTTCGGCCATATTAACTCCACGTAAACTTCTGTTTCGCTAGAAAGAGATAGGAACAAATCTTTTTTGGCTTATATCTTGGTTATTTTTATAGCTATTCAAAAGATTTTTTTTCTCACCCTTGTTTGTTACATGAATCAGCGTTTATTGAAGCTGTAAAAAAAAACATGCATATACCCTTGATGTAGAGGAAACGAAAGTTGTATGTTTAGACCGGTAGTACACCAGGCTTTTCATAGTCTCTGTCTAGAGTTTAGTTTGGGACTACTAGGTCAATTTGTGTGAGTTTAAAAAACAAAACAAAAAAAACCCATTGGAAGACAGGCGTGAGGTATGTATGTATGTTGGAGCCCTACAAATCCGCTCACCGTATCCATTCTGCCTATTGAAGTGTTTGATGAGCCGCCGCTTGTGCGCCGACTCGGGCAGCGCCTGTATGTGCGCGTAGAGCTGCGCCAGCGCCGTGTCCGTGGGGTTGGACGAGTGCTCGGCCGCCGAGCGCCCGCGGTCCACGAACGTGTACACCGTGTTCGCTGCCGTCCTGGAAAAATATTAATACTACATTATTGCCTAGACTCGGAAAGCAGGGAATTGCCTGACGAGGTGGTTGGCGGGCAGACTCCAAGCCGAAAATCCAAGTCACGCAATCCTCGTTTCGCCCGAGGCATATATTAATACTTTTCTAAACAATGCGAGAAAATGATACGAATTCATAAATATTAGTAAAAAGCTTTCGACAAATTCAGAGTTTTTTTTTTAAATGTATTAAAATACATATAATGAACCACCGCCGCCGCCCTATAGGTACTGAACCCGCTCACAAGTTGGGTGTATGGGATTTTTTTCATGGTCCTTTCGATTTTATTATAATAGAAAAACGTCGTAACCATAGAATAGTGCTTGCATCTGAGCTAGACCCCCAGAACGGCTGAACGAATCTGGATGCAAGTTATAGACATTTTTTTTTCATTTCAAGGGATCTCTTACAACAATGCCAAAAAATGTATGTGTCATATTCTATAGCAAAACACTTACTTATCTGAAATACTCTCGTCCAGTTGTTGCCGCGTGTCCCTCGCAGTGAGGTACGCAGCGGCGTCCGTCGCCAGCTGCGGAGGGGGGCGGAACAGGCTCGACGCCAGCCGGATCATGAGACTGATAACCGGAGACAGAGCTATAGCGTCCGCGTGAAACGTTTCCGGAGACAGCTGTAAGTTAAGAATGCATTATTTTATGTAGTAGGAGTCATATTTAACTTTGTATCACTCAAAACAAACGGCAAATTAGAACCTTGACCCACCATAGAAGTGTTACAGTGAAATTTTGTTTGAGTAGATACTAGGGTGGTCCAAAATAATATGAAGAAAAATAAAGTATATCAAATCATTCCTCCACAAAGCTTATTTTTGTTTACGATAAATTAGTTACTTATGTGTCAAATTTAAACTTGTTAAGTGGTCGTTTACTGGTCGCCCAAAGCGTTAAGTTTATGCCAAAAAGATCTCAGTCAGTACAGAAGTAGAATATTATTTGCCTACTGCTGCAACTCAAAATACAGTGTCATGATCTGTCCTAAGACTTTCTCATTCGACAATTTGATTAGATATGTGAAGCTCTATACATTTTTATATGAAACAATTTTAACAGTATGGGCGACCTGTAAATTTTATTAAATTGCAACAAAACTTGGTCTAGCATATTTTCGTGTATTATGAAATAAAAAGAAACTTGTGGAGAAACAATATTACACACTTTTGTTTTTTGGACCACCCTAGTAGATACATTTTTTTAAAGTTTAAGTGAAAACAATATATCACGGCCTTGCATATGCGTTATAATATGCTTTGACCTTACATAGTTTTAAACAAACACACTTCCCGCCATCTGTCCCTCTGTCTGTACATACGCTTAGATCTTTCAAACTCCGCAACGGATTTTAATGCGGTTTTCATCCATAGATAGTTTCAAGAGGAAGGTTTTATGTAAAATAAATTTTGGATTATGCACAGTGTGTTACAGAAAACTAACACAAACCGAAACGAAGTGTGGGCCGGTTAGGACTGGAATCGAATTTTCACTACCGTATATTGAGAAGGGAGTATGCTCATCTCATTTCATATTTTTAACATTACACCAAACTTCGTACCTTACGAGGACACAGCAAATGCGGCGTGAACATAGTGGCAAGTGTGTCCGGTGACATTCGATTGGATGCTTCGTTGTCAGCCACTAGTCTGAGCAAGGTCAGCAACCGTTGCAAGAAGTTTCTGTGCAGGGGAGCTAAGAGCAACAGGAGCAGTTGAAGCGCTGTGAGAAGCTTGGGCTCTGACGGTTCTGCATTTGGTGGGTACTGGGCTGTGGAAGAGATGAGATCTATGGTAGTATAGTAGGGACTTGCTAATAGCATTTTGTTAACACATTGAATTTATGAAAATATATGACCATATACCATAACTATACCACTAAACCAGCGCTGCAGCTTGCTGCTTTTTTCCCCAACACATCAATCATCAATGTGTTGTTTTATTTGTAATTTATTTAACTATGTTCTAAACTTGTAAGCGTTTTACAAATCTTTCTATTCTATTCTATTATTTGTATTCTAAAGCATGAATTGAACTTAAGGCAAATAAGACTACCAACTCAAATCACTAACAACCAGTCAAACACAACTAATAAAAAAAAACGGGCAAGTGCTATGCGAACTCGCGTACGAAGGGTTCCGTCCCATTATCTATACAACATTAGCAAGAAACGGCAAATAAATCACGTTGGTGGTATGGGAGGCTCCCTTAAATATTAACTTTACTCTGTTTTTAGTATTTGTCGTTATAGCAGCAACAGAAATAGGTACATCTTCTGTGAAAATTTCAACTGTCTAGCTATCATGGTTCATGAGATACAGCCTGGTGACAGACAGACAGACGGACAGCGGAGTCTTAGTAATAGGGTCCCATTTTTACCCTCTGGGTACGGAACCCTAAAAAACATCTGGCAGCCCCCCAGCATCTGGGTAATTGCAAAGTAAACAAAATATTACCCTCATTCTGGGTAAGTCAGGTAAATAGACTGACTTTTATACAAATATCAATAAACCTACCTGCTAAAGTACAATAGGTCTGATAATACTGGTCCATAAGTAAAGGCTGCGGTAGTTCAGCGAGGAATCCTTTTAATACAGATGCACAGTCGTGCACAGAGAAGCGACCCTCGTCCAGATCTAGACTGGAGCCGGTGAGGAGCAGATGTTTGAGCTCCTGCTGCCGGCTAAGAGAGCCTGTGCGACGGAATATGCCTTCTTGGGTAACATCTGAAACATTTGTGGTTCTGGGTTAGATTTATAACGTAATTAGCATTAGATACCAATCTTAAAAGATCTAATGAATGCAAAAGTATGTTTGTTTGCTACATCTTCACATTTTAATGCCTCAACAAGACAATATGAAATTAATACAAACATAGAGTACTTTATATCTTAGAGACTGAAACAGTCTCCGAGGGATTAGCAATATATAAGACTGCGAGTTGCAGTTGGTATACATAGATAATGTTTTAGTGATTTTTTTCAATAATTTTCTACTTCTCTATAATCAAGTTTAATATTATCCAGTCAGATATTGATAGATTAATTTCAAATAAATACAAAGTTATACATACTTATAATATTATAATGGTTACCAATTGGCAAAACTACATTAAAGGACTTGACAGAAGCGCATAGGGCTAACCCCATGTGCTTCTATTTAGTCCACAAGAGTAAATACTCTTTAAACAAAGAATTGCCCTCGCAGGTGATATCTATGGACATATTTCTTCAATAAGTTCATGGTCATTGTCTAAAACTTGACATTGGCGCATAACACCTTGTTTAACAAGAAGTGAAAGCAAGAAAAAAGCTATGTTAAAGACTGAATTCATATAGCTATAGGTAACATAATAATCCTTACTCTCTGGTCTTGACAAGAAATCAATCAATTCATTTAGCCTGAGAATACCATCTTCAGTAATGGAGCTAGGCTCAGCACCATTCTTAGCACCATTTCCATTGATTTGACTAGAACCATGCACTGGATTCTTTAATTTCTTATGAAAATTCCATCTAAATTGCTTTGGTTTATCAGTTGAACAGTCAACACTAAAAAAAAAGTTTTATAATAAGAAAATTGTAAACATTAAAACGATCTATGCCTCAATTTGAAACTTGTATTATTACTTACTCGTCCGTATTTATATCAACAACAAACGATAGATGCATACGCACTAAAGTAAAGAATTGGTCTAGATTCTCTTTCCGCAGTCTTTCTATCAACAATACGTCCGAAGAACTCATATTACTAATAATCTGCACATGGGCTACAAGGCGGTTCACTTTAGTTTATTTACACTGCTTATTACACATGTTTGACGAAAATAAAATGTTGTTATAAAAAGGCGCATTAATTATTGTACAGTGAACTAAAATATAATCATATATTCTATTCACAATACGTTCATTTTTAACTTGTTTTTCCTAATATTTGCGCCCGTTTTCATTGTTTTCAAACGTCAATTTTATCACAACGGCCAAATGTGCGTTCTGAATCTTATTCAGCTGATGGTGGCAAATATCGAGAACTGAATTAAACAATACGTCACAAATTTTACCACAAAGTCACTCTATAAGCATTATTTTATTATTCATTCATATATTTAATATAAATTAAGTATAGTAATTAATTTTGACGACTAGAAACTATAATTGACTAAAAATATATATTTCGTTGGGTTTACGCATTTACGTCTCATGTAGTATTTGAACAGAATTCGTGAGTTCGGGGCAATCCAAAAACTGCTGAGTTGCTCTTACAAAATATTGTTATTGTATAGATAAATTAATTTTTCGTTTGCGCTTCTTTAAAAAACGGTAATATTTTTAAATCTCTGTATTTATTTTTCTTTCTCTATCAATCGATCAACCGATCAGAGGCTCTACTTTGAAATCCGTCTATTGCTATGCCTTTTGCTCTCGACGCGTCATTAATTTGCAAGAAAGTGACGGGGCGATCCGAAGTTCGAATTACTGATTTCAAAGTAGAGCCCCAGAATCCGTCTCCTTGTTTCGACGTTTCGATACCTTAAGTCCCAGATACACGGGCGAGTAAGTACGCCGTCCTTATGGCTCGGAGAGCTTACTCGCCCTTGTGTCACCCTAAGCCCTAAGTACGCGAACTTCTAAAGGTAAACGCTGCCGAAAAAGGTCGTCGAGCTTTAAGTACGCGTACTTACTCACCCGTCTATATGGGACTTTACATTGAAGGACAGACATACAGAGACGGGTCATATTTATAACACGACTTTTTTGGTTTGGCGGTTTAAATTATCATCGTAATTTTCAGCCAAGTTCAAAGACCAAGTTTAAATGGATCTATTCTAGTTATTGCAAACATTGTCTTACCCCCACATAATGAGAACACTGCTGCTCAGCTGTAAGATGAAGAGTAAAACAGTGGTAGGGATCTAGATGGACTCTGAACAAGGCCTAAAATGTATACAAAAAAACAAAACAAAAATTTTTTTCAAGAGTTGCCATGCTACTAAAATTGAGTTGATAAATATCCAACTCTAATATTTCCTTAAAATTTGGTATACGAATTTCAAGGACATATTGGAGTTTGATATTTATCAACTCAATTATCCTTACTTAGAACAGTGATATTTATATGGGGGTATCTTTATTTACCACATTTTTCCGTACTTGATCAACATTCGTAAAAATTCATTGTAGAGCATGTTCATTATATCTAGTGAATATTTTAATAACTAAATGAAACACATTTTACAGTTTAGTGTTTAGTAAATAAAGATAACTAATTTATTTTATAAACAAGTCTTATGAGTAGGAATTAATATACAGCCAATAGACATTTAAAACATATCATCATGTCCCAGATCTGCAAGTAAATTCAAACCCCGTTCCTTCAGGGCTTTAGAGAGTAGCTTTTGTTGTTCTATTTTAGCGTCCTGTTCCTTTCTCTGAGCATCTAGAATGTCATCAACTGATACTTCAGATAGTGGCAGATTGTCTTCCTTGTCTTTGTCCTATAAGCAAAAACAAATTTAAAAACAATTTGTAGTTCTTGGATCTAACCAGTTTGGTTATGTTACAGGGGCTCCTATTACAAAGTACTTATTTAACTTGAGATTTAATTGATTCAAGAAAGCACACTTGTGAGTTACAAGAACTAGGTATACTAATGTTATATTTTTTTATACAAAACAAAACATAATTATTAAGTTAAGTTTCATTAATAAGCAATCCACACTGTTTTTTTTAAATTAAAACTTATGTTATAAAGCATAAAGTGTATTTCTCCATTATATCAAGAATATTTCTGTAATATTTAGTTTTAATAATAGGTCTACTTACAATTTCACCGAGAAGTACGACATTTTCTCCCCGAACGATGAAAATACCTCTGGGTATGTCCCCATACTCTTTGCCCACATGGATCCGTTCTATGGTCTTATGTAGCACTAGATTCGCAAATTGGTCCACACAGCGCAGGTACCCAATCAATGTGCGCCCGTCCCGCAGGAGAACCATAAGTTTCTCTTTATGAAACAAGACATAATTGACAAAAACATGTAAAATTACAAAGTACACAAAGATTGAAAAATGAACGTACTGTCCAATTCATCTAATAAATGTGCTGTGCCTGCTAAAGGGTTAACGTTATTAGACATATTAATATTCGTAATGGTTATCTGAAATGTATCTACAATTTCTTTAACAATCAATGGCAAAAAATCTATCGCATCGCCAAAATACAAAACTGGAATGATATGAGCCACAAACAAATGTCACGTCGTCTCTTGTCAATTCAATTCAGTCACTTTGACTTTGAAGAGGTGTATTTTATCTTGAACGAAATGACTAAAGAATCTTTGGTCATTAGTTTAATTAAACGCAAAGGGAAACAAAAAAATACCCAGCACATCCAGCACAGCAACTGACAAAACAGAATACCTTTCCTTTTTTAATTTCTTTTGAAATCGAAAATATTATTTCATTTGTGGTTTCATTAGTTTCTTTTACCGCAGCTGTGATGTTTTCATCTAGACTTTGTAAGAGTACTTTACAAGTAAATCCGTTGAACTCGTACCTATTATTTAATTATAATCAGACTTAAATATAAATAAAAAAAGTCTAGTAAATCAAACAGATTAAAGATTTTGCTATGTATTACAGTTACTTTGAACTAATGTGAAATGTCTCAAACAGACGCAATGGCGACAGTTTTGTTTGACAGCATATCCTATAATCTGTGGACAGAACTGCAGCTGGCTGTCATTTATCAGCATTTGCTTGCACGCACGGAATCGAATTTACTCTATTTTTACTGGATACCAATAAATTTAAACGGCCTTAGTGTGTTGATATGTGTAACTGTGCTCGACGATTGACTAGAGCTTGCAAATTAAGACGGATCAACGCCTAAAATGGAGCAAGACGACGAAATCAAATCCGGTTGTTTGTTGTTCCCTCCCGCCGGAGGGAATTTGTTTTGTAAATTTCCTAAAAAGGTATTTTATTGTTTTTTTTTTTGTGATTATGCTGTCCTGATATTGCAGGCTTAAGTTGCACGGAGTGATTCACGCGGAACCTTGGGGCACGCGATGTACGTTACTAGTTACGACACTGTTTGGTAAGGTGTGAGTCACAGGTGGATGGCAATACGCCATGTAGTTTGTGCTTTCCGATTACCTGTTACTGGATTCTGTTGACTTGTTACAACTTTTACCGTATCCTCATTGATTCTTTGAAACTCTAGTATTAACTTGACTCATGCGCGATTAATATAGAAATATGAATTAATGAGCGTTTTAAGTAGTTTATACAGTAGTTCTACCTCAATGCCATTAGCTGCAGTATAGGTAGTTATTTCCTTGATTTATTATTGGAATTATCCTTTTATTAATTAAAAGATAATGATATAATTAATGTTAGGAATATTATGTATCAGAACAGGACAAACAAACTGTAACATAAATATTTTATTTTAATGAGATAATTCTCCTTCTTAGCATGTTGATGGTGTAGTTAAATATGAGCTGACCATAATCAATTTAAATTTGACTGCTTAAGGGCCGAGTTCACCAACCAATTTAACAGACGGTTAAGTCTTAATCAGCTGTTAGTCAATACATTTGACAACCGTTAAACCGCTAACGGACCGTTTAATTGTTGGTGAACACTGCACTAAATAACCCAAACTTTCCAATTCTCAAAAAACAAGGTGATATTGATTGATAATTGAAAATGATTTCTCATTTCAGAAAAATTGGCAACAAAAGTACTGTACACTGCTCAACTCCAGTAAACAAGGAATAGAGCGACTTGAAATATATGAAAATAAAGACGACTTAAACACAGGTGCCATCCCTAAGATAATAACACTCGAGAATTGTATAAAGATAACACATTCTAGTCCAAACATTATTACTGTACTCACTAAGTCACACACACAGCAATTTTGTGCACTCTCTGAACCTGAATCCTTGGAATGGGTGAAGGCTCTTCAATCTGTAGCATTTAAGGGTCGAGATGTAAGTCCAGTCCGCTGTGAAGAGGATAATGACCTCTACTGTTCATCGGGCGAAGGAGTATTCTCAGTCAAAATGTGCCCTTCTGATGCTTCCACCAGGTGCGGTTTGGAGCCAATACGTTACCTGTTACTCCTAACAACAACCGCAATAGAATTAAGAGATTTAAATGACAACAAGCTGTATGCTACTTGGCCGTACAGGTACATAAGGCGCTATGGTTACAGACAGGGTAAATTTACATTTGAGGCAGGCAGAAAATGTGATACTGGTGAAGGTATCTTTCACTTAGAACACCCAAACCAATCGGAGATATTCAAGTGTGTTTCCTTGAAGATGAAAACAATGAAGCAGATGATTGGGAGCGAACTCAATAGTCCTGATCACAGTGAGTTTAACATACAACCCAGTCTGAATTTATTTCCTGGCTCTAGAAGTCCCCTTGTGGCAGCAAGGCCTGATGACTTAAGTTTGAGTTCACTTTCTTTCAAAACAGCACCATCTAGCCAACAAAGTTCTTTCTCAGAGAGAGATAACGCGCCCTTATTGATGCCTAAGCCAGCACTAAAACCCAAGCCCCAAAAACCTCCTCGGAAAATCATCAACATGCCCAAAGGCTTTGTAAAAGATATTTGTAGTTCAACTGATGAAAGCATAGACTTTGGAAGATACAAAAAACTTGATAATTATGAGCCCATTGATCAAGTGAAGAGAGAACCTAGTCCAGGTTCAGTGCCATATGACAGGGTTGAGGTTCGTAATGAAGCATGGAAAACGCTTGGTATTGATGACCCTGATCATACAGAGTTCACACCTAATCTAGGAGACAATCCTAATTGTATGAAACTTATATCCAGATCCCAAGATAATTTAAACACTTCTGGTCCAGAAGGTTCTAGAATTATACTTTTACCAAGCCCAGTGGTTGATCCTGAAGATGAGAATTATGACAGGCTTCAGTACTTTGGTTCGACAAGTAAGCTCAATAAGTCTTCTAAATATAAGAAGATAGAGGCGCGTCCAACTACTTTGTTGCCTGGGGAACCAAAGAATAAGGACACTTGGAATGACTACGATGTTGTAGAGAATGTTATGCAGACTGCAAGATTGGCAGATGATTCTCACTTGGGTTATGGCATGATCCGAAAACCCAACACTCCAGGGCCTCAAGTCCCAACTGCTGCCCAAGCTCAGGCCTTGCAGAACCAAGTGAGTCTGGAGGAAGTTAACCACAACCACTGCAATGGCACTGACTATGCAATCATTAGCCGTCCAAAAAGGGTCTAAATAAATATAGGAGTTATGTATCACAGCGAATATTATACTAAGACTGAAATTTTGTAATACCCGAAATTCCAATATAAAGAGATTTTTTATCTATATTTGATGGAACTGTTTAGGATTTGATTTGAAATTATATTAGCTAAGAATTATAACTAATTCGACTGTAGAATTACTATTTTACATTCCATTTATACTTTCCACAAATTACCTATGTGCTTATATCTTTTTTTTAATGGATGTAAATGATGTGGAATTTTGTATGTTGTTGTTTGGTAGTATTGCTATGCACAAATATTTTCTTTATAAAATATCAGCAAGATATTAAATAAATACACTGTGCCTTTATTACCTTGTCAAATGTCTTGTTTATATTTTATTGAGGAAACTGTCTCTGTAAACTTGGTAAGCTACTCCTACTTCCTTCCTCTCTTGAAGGGCAGAGACGGTAAACTTATCAAGTTTACCATTGAGGACCAAATTTTTATTAGTTAGGAATGTTTCTAAATATTTACCAGTGAAAGTAAGTCTACCAGTTGGTGCCAATATAGATACTTTATACATTTATTATATTTAGGGCCTGTTTCACAATCGACAAGTAAATTTATCTGTCATTTAAAGTTGGTTTTCTCCTTGTCTATTTTCAAGTGTAAGTCATAGAAAGAGCTAAATTTTATCTGTCATATATGCTTTACTTGTCGATTGTGAAATAGGCGGATAGTGTATCATGTCTACTCGCATATTTGTTAGGTTAAACTGGCTCTAGATATAACCATTCAGTCAATTTTTTATCTTTGAAAATTACAACTTGAGTACAATATCTTTAATACTACAATGAGAACATCAGTTTTGAAAAAAAAACTATTTGGTGATACACTACTCTGGTGCAAAACACAATGAACCACTAACTTTTAAGTAACTAAAATAGTTGATGATATTTCGGAAGTTTAATTATTTTATATGCAAATGAAGAAATAGGTGCCATTGTTCAACATATTGATCGTTATTAGTGTTATTTATTACACTGCAAGTAACAAATTTTAATCTCTTACAAGACATGGTTCTCAGTCCTAATTGGGATACACCTGAAAAATTACAGTCAAAATATCCTCAATACCAAAATACATTTAAACTGATACAGCAGTTTAGTTAATTAATGAATTTTGAAATATGACAATACTGAAGGTCAAAATAAAGGTGCTATGTATATGTATAATAATTAGGAAATAGCAACTCCATAGCTTCTAGAACCACGGTATGCCACCAAAAGTCCTAACCCTAGTTATCATATCTCAACTTGATGACCATCAATGAAATTACGACAATAAAATCAAATTGCATGAAAATATGGTAATGACTAATGAGTGACAATAACCCTATCCATCCCTAAGAATAAAAAAGGTGTATTCCAATTATTACGGTTTAAAACTAGCCTTCTTTATTTAGATATCTAATGAATAGAAACAGTTGATCTAGTGTAATGTAATGTCATAGTGTTTTCAATTACCAAAGATGCGCTTCACCACTTTATAATGCATGATTATAACTTTTTTAGGGTTCCGTAGCCAAAATGGCTAAATACGGACCCGTCGTCATGTCCGTCCTTCCGTCCTTATGTCACAGGCATTTTACTCAAAAACTACAAATGTCCATTGATGATATTTGGAGTATGTAAATGTAAAGCGTTTCGATAGTTCTTTTAAAAAACTAAGGTTCCTAAGCAGTTTTTTTGATTAGGTAGGTGAATATTTTCGGAAATGATCGCTCCGATATTGTCCCCCCCCTTTACCTTTTAAATCGTATGTCCAAAAAATATAGGCTTATTAAGTACTTTCAATGAAAAATGTTTTCAACGTGATCTGATGTAAAGTTTTTGAGTTATTACCGAAAAACTGTGCTTCTCGACGACGTAAGTTCCATGAAGATACGCTCTTTTACTGGTACACTTTTGTGTTTGTGGTAACCGCTCGGAACCCTAGACTGGTACGACATGCTCTTGCGCAGTTTTATTTTATAAATATGGCTTTACATCTGCCTTCTTTTCACATGTGTATAAAAAATAAGTAGTAGGGCCCTCTATGTATATTGAAAACACTATTTCATAAATTAACTAGGTATATTCAAATAAGTACACCACACTTTATAGTTTATGTAAGTGTTAACTTTTATAAGAGCCATATTTTTGCGACTTATTTTATAAAATATTGATAAATAAATCATAATCAAGTCAGTTGCTGGATTTTTTATTTTACTGATTAACAGGAAACTATGCTAATAACAAAATATCTCTAATCTTATAAATAAATGTAGTAAATATAAAACACATTTTTATATTTCACCAATGGTATTTCTTTATAGATAGTTTAACGGTTTAACCCTTTACCTAAGAGTGTCACCTATATCATATTTAAAACTGAGTGTTCTTTTCTTATCAAATAACAACCATTTCAAAAAATAAATAATTCTAAAATATGCAAAATCTAATGTGGCACCCTTCATTTGAAAATGAATTAAGATACATTTATAATTGATAATCAGAGAAATACTGGAAAAGGGCCGAATTTTAACTACCCGAAACCAACGATGTATGAATGTGGAAGAAACAAAAGAGATTTGTCAAGGTTGTAGAAGGTGGAAAGAAGTGGTCTCTGCCTACCCCTCTGGGAAACAGGCGTGATTTAATGTATGTATGAATGTATAATTGATGTGTAGTGCAGTACTAGTGATTTGACACATGATCCTGCAAACTTCAAAGCCTGCCTAATTTTCACTCCCATAGCATTGTTGGTTGGTATAGTCAACTAAGTGTGTTTTTTATTTCAAGTCCTAAATAAACCAAAAAAAAAAAACAACAAAAAGTTAAAAATTCTTCATTAAAACATTAATAACCCATTTTATAAAGAACGCTTTAGAACTTCTAAGTTCAGTTGTTCTAATATCTCAATGACCTAATTTAAGAACATTTCTCGAAGTGACTTAACTTTAGTTGGCTGACACTAAGCATTAATTTGAACTAATTAAATTCCATGTCGAATTTGCGCGGTTAATCAAACATGTCAAGGCTTCGGCACACCAAACACGTGGCAGCAGCAGCGCGTAGCGTCGCGTGGCGTCAGGGAGTTGTAAAACAACAAAACAAATGGAACCCCGGCACACCGAGACGCGCGTGTGCGGCGCGTCTGCAGCGCGCGAGACGCGCGTCTCGGTGTGCCGGGGTTCCATTTGTTTTGTTGTTTTACAACTCCCTGACGCCACGCGACGCTGCGCGCTGCTGCTGCCACGCGTTTGGTTTGCCGGAGCCTTCAAGGAAACTAATAATTGTGTCATTGGAAATATGTAATTTTCTGATTCCCTTGAATACAAGGATTTGACAAGAGCATGAGGAGCTAACCCCATGGGCTTCTGCTTAGTCCACAAGAGAATTATACTCTTTAACCAAGCAATTGTCCATTGACTTGTTTCTCTAATAAGTCCATGGATATTGGCTATAAATTAAAATTAGAATATTAAACAAAGTTGATTTCAGATTAGATTCCCACAGCAATAATTAAATTCTAGCAATTTCATATGAAAATTAGGTTATTTAGGGTGTTCTTGAAACAAGAACAAATAGCACTATACTAAACTAATTCTTGCACAGAAATATTTTTTCTGTCTCAATCACAAATCCATAACTTTTTAATGGTTCAGGGTTACTGAGAGAATGTAAGAAGAATTTGATATCTTGTAATTAAGATATATATTCATCTATAAATTTATTATAGGTACATTCACAATAACTTTGGTGATGATTGTAGAGAGTCTACTTCTGACTTATCAAGGTTTTTGACCATCTCTGACGCAATAAACTCAAGATCTTCCGACATAATTTTTTGCACTGTTTCACCCTTCTCTGCCATTATATCTTCTATATTCTTCTTGCCATTCATATCACTGAACCAGTTCAAGTTGTCCGCAATTAGGTGTTTGTTGTCACATCCTTCACAAGTCACAATCACTACTCCTTTGTAATAGCCAAGTTTAGTAATGAATTTTGTGTTCCTTGTATTGCATTTCTTACAGGTGAACATAAGCTGGAATTTGCCTTTTAACTTCGGCTCGGGGGTTTGGACGTCAGTGAACTTGGCCGACGTTGTGCTGAAGCTCCTCGGTGATTGAATTTTAGGAGTAGAAGTCGCTGGCATCGCTGAGAATAATAGTCTTCTTCCGAAATAAGAATTACCATTGCTCGGAAAGAACACAACATTGTTTAACAAACGTGGTTTATGATATTTAACTACAAAGTCTATTAAAGTTTTGTGCGACATGCTTGATTTGGATGCAAGTTATCTCAGAACAAATTATTGCGCCACTTAAAATAAAATTTGCAAAATCCGCCACTCACATGGGCACTCTTAGATTTCTTATGACAGCTGTCAATTTATAATCTATGATAAGCCACAGATTGTAAAGGTATGCGCGCACGAGCAACTTTTGTCGCCGCGACAGTACATCTCTCTTTTTCTCACTTCGAGCGTGCAAAAGAAACAGATATACTGTCCCTGGTGACAAAAGTAGCTCGTGCGCGCATAGCCTAAGATTTGAAATCGACGTTTTGAACCATTCTTGAACCGTAAGGCCTAGGGAGTCCATGTCAATATTGCCACTTTTATTTAATGAGCTTAAACAGGATTACACGACTGTCGTGTCGTGTCAGTCACATACCCTTACAATCTGTGGTCAGTCAGTCGTCCGTCACCGTCAGTCAGTCAACTCAAACTCACTCATTCATAAAAAAATAACCAAAAAATGCGTTGCAAATTCTTGTGATTTCATTACTAATTTCAGTATGCAAGCTAGATCTTAAAACTTATGTACGGTCTTTGCAATGGTGACATTGTTATAGTAATTAAAACAATTTGCACGTTGAGACATAAAATTGTTACAAGTTTCAATTACTATTTTCTATCAAAATGGAATCTGTATGGTTAAGTACTCGTCTAGCTAAGGAAATAGTAAGAAGCAATGAGATATTGGAGAACACAACAGGCGTTATTGCTGGTAAGTCGGCCTTCATGGTATAAGGAAGTTACTGAATATTCCACATGACATGGTTTTACTTGTGACTATGTACCTGATGATATCATTAATTTCTCATTAGATGCTTTTACTTACACCATAATTAATAAGTACATATACGATAGGTATATACTTTAAAACTCTACTTTGCTTTTAAACCAGGGGCACAAAATACTTAACCTGGTAGGTGCTCTAAACTGAAAAAGTTAATAATTGTTTATAGACAGCCCGTATTTGGTTTATAATCACAATTTTGGGGCATGAATTGTGTACAGTCACCAGCAATAATATATTATCCTACATTGGGGGGAAAAATATCTCACACTCTCTTATACGTCTAGTAATAAAGACGTGTCAGATATTTTTGCACCCAAAGTTGGAAAATATATTATTGCTAGTGACTGTACAGTACAAAAAATTAGGTATTCCATCGTCATTTCACCTGAATGTAATGGGTTGAACAACTTAGGCTTAAGTCTAACCTAAACTAAAGGCCATAGCCGGGTTTCCATAGTAAGTCGGCCCTTACATCAAATGGGCTCGGGGATTTTTTTGTCAGTACCTCTTATAATGAAGAATATTTTGGCCGAGTATGAACATCCTACTTATAATAGTTTTTGACTTATGATTTTTTCAAGTTTTTTTTTAATGTTTGTTTTTTCTGGATGTATTCAAGCGATTTGCTTCAAATTTTGAAATGACGTTCTTTAGATAGATTTGCATCGCCACCCAAAAAACGAATACTAGTTATCGTATAAAAAAAAGAAAAAAAATACCAATTTAAAAATAAACATTTTTTTTTATGTGGTTGTGAAGTAGTGACACCCCTAGATTTTTTTCTCAAAATAGGCCATACATTGGCCTACTACTTCCCTAAATATCAATATTTTCCAGGCAGTACTTCCTACAAAAAATCAGCAGAATGTGAGACCAAGTTGTGTATTCAATCGGTGTTTTTCAATGTAGTATTCAAACTCTTCGATTATGTTTGAGTTTTCTTATCAGTTTGTCGTATTTAAGAGTAAAATGCTAATGACAACTTAATGTCATCGTGATGCAAGATGCTTATCGCATTATTTATCTGCCATTTATGATTTTAACTAGCGTAATTCGATAATATTTAACTGCAATGAATCCGTTTCATAGAAATAATAATAAAACATTCGTTTATTTCATGAAAATAAATATATATCAAATAAAGTCAATGTTAATACCAATTATTTACTTATTTAAAATAACGAACATAACATTTGTACACTTCTGGCAAAACAAACTAGATAAGGGCTGTTCATCTGACGGCAAAAACTGTACTGTAATCGAAGAGTTTGAATACTACATTGAAAAAAAATGATTGAATACACAACTTGGTCTCACATTCTGCTGATTTTTTGTAGGAAGTACCGCCTGGAAAATATTGATATTTAGGGAAGTAGTAGGCCAATGTATGGCCTATTTTGAGAAAAAAATCTAGGGGTGTCACTACTTCACAACCACATAAAAAAAAATGTTTATTTTTAAATTGGTCTTTTTTTTCTTTTTTTTATACGATAACTAGTATTCGTTTTTTGGATGGCGATGCAAATCTATCTAAAGAACGTCATTTCAAAATTTGAAGCAAATCGCTTGAATACATCCAGAAAAAACAAACATTAAAAAAAATCTTGAAAAAATCATAAGTCAAAAACTATTACAAGTAGGATGTTCATACTCGGCTAAAATATTCTTCATTACAAGAGGTACTGACAAAAAAATCCCCGAGCCCATTTGATGTAAGGGCCGACTTACTATGGAAACCCGGCTATGGCCTTTCAAAATATTATTATGAAATAATAATTTAACTTATTTTGCAAAGCATTATTAGTACTTACTTTGTTTCCACTTCTGAACATTTCTTATACAAGTAATTTTATGTTTCAGATATCTTGTCATCACGCATAGACATCACTAATATAATTGAAAACATGTCGGGAGTACTCACCAGCAAAGAAGCAGCAGATCGTGAGAAAGGCATTGTTTTCTTTACCAAACTATTAAAAGAATTGCCTAAAAATTACTTAACAGGAGCCCAAGTTGCATTTATAGCTAAATTTTATATAGATCGTTTAAAAGATAACCACAGAGTTGTACCCGCAGTTATAGAAGGATATTTAGCCTTAATTGAAATGAATAATTATAACATGAAGAGTAGTGGGGAATTTTTTCTAGTGTTATTCAAAGAAGTGGTTTGCCAGGCACACTTGCGACAAGATAGGTATAATATCTACATGATCGTAAAGAAGTTAGTGGAAAAAGATAAGAATTGTGAGTATTTAAAGTCTATGAATTGTCATATATTTTTTTATCTTTTTTACTATTTGATGTCTTCCTGATCTTCAGTTGTGAACAGTAATATCAGGGTATCGCTGAAAACTTCATCATTTTATTTTCAGATATGATGAACTTGGGGCCAGATTTTGTGTATGGATTCATAGCTGCAATGGATGGAGAAAGAGATCCGCGGAACTTGCTGTTCTTATTTGGATTTATACCGTCATTTCTTACACAAATCCCACTAAGACACTTAGGCGATGAAATGTTTGAAGTACTATCTTGCTATTATCCCATTGATTTTCATCCGGCCCCTGATGATCCAGCTGCTGTAACCCGAAATGATTTAGCGGCTGAGTTAGCACCTTGCCTTTGCGCTATACCAGAGTTTGGAGAACAGTGCTTGCGCTTGTTAATAGAAAAACTGGATTCGAGTTTAAAAACTGCTAAATTGGATTCTTTGAAGCTTTTGGTTAGTAAAATTTCATTTCAGAACAGTCTTTTTAAATTAACGATAATGTATTCTAAATTTAATTAAATTGTCTTTTTAGGTTTTAAGCTGTAAGACATTTGAAGCAGAAAGTTATGTGCCTTTTATTAAAACACTATGGGTATCATTAATGAGAGAGATGTCTCATAAAACAGATGAGGAACTCAAGCTGGCAGCCCATACAGCTCTTTCAGTTTTAGTCGCTAAACTGTCTACTGCTGCTAATATGGACAAAACATTTGAAAATTTTATCAAGAGCATTATTATTTCGATGCAAACAGCTATAGCAGAATCAACAACACTTGCTCAATTTATGCAAGCAACTAAAATACTACTAACAGCAACTAATGCTTCAAAAGAATCTTGTGTTATTATAACTAGAGCAATGGTACCAGCATCAATTGCATTCTTCGAAGTTATAGAGATAAAAAAGTTAAAAATTGCCACAATGACCTATCTGTGCGATCTCTATGATTTGGCCACACATTGGGAAGCATTGAGTGAGGTTCAAGATCATTTAGTTGAAATCCCTCAACTATGTTTAACTACTGTGAGCCAATCAGAACACGATCTCCAAATAGCTGGATTTGAAACTCTGATCAAATTTCAAAATGAGTTACCATCTGAACTTGTTGTGCCTTTAGTTGAGATTTTAGTGCATAATATCCAAAACAGCCAAGAGAAAGACCTGTTAAGTCTAAGTGTGGAAACCATCCATGCTATAGCTAGGAAATACCCCGAAATGATAATGAATCTTGTAGTCAAAGGTAAATGTGATTTAGAAAATATGAATAAGGATGCAGCAGCTTTAGAACAAAGACTGAACATACTTTCCAATTTGGCCAGCATTGATGACTTCACTAAAGTTATTGTTGAGGAGATGCTACATATAGTAGCATCTAATGACTCAGAAGCCCCGAAAGTTGTAGAAGCACTTTCTGAGTCGATTTCTAGAACAAACTTTTACTCTAATCAAAAGGTATCCCAAATCGAAAGTGATCACGGGCTTATTGATTCTATACTAACCTGGATTTTGAAGGAACTTGAATCTACGAGTAATAAGGATTCGTTGAATCATGGTTATGCATTGATAGCTAACACAGTGGGTAGTGTAGAAGCTGAGAAACAACATGTCATACTTTATAAACATGGCGATAATGTCCTTAAAAAATGTGAAATAAATGAATTATATTTTCTAAGTTTAGAATGCTTGTATAGTTCACTGCATCAAAATGTGTATGAACCGAATTTCCCACAAATTATGTCGCTAAGTTTGAAAACCTCACTGCTTAGTGAAGATGAAAACATAAGATACAAAGCCTGTTGTCTAGTGGCGCACTTTTTGAACAAGGTAGAGTTGGGACCGAATTTTGATGTGTTGTATGCATTGCTAACAGAACACTTTTCCGCATGTAGTAGGAATTCAGAAATGTTATGTCCTCGGATTATAACACTCTATGGTTGGATTACAAAGGCTTTGGTTTTAAGGGCAAGCGACATTTACAACTTTTGGTTGCAAAAGGTAATTATTTTTTTCCTTTCTTGAGATTTAAATTAATTATCAGGAGACAACAGGCTAGTCCCAAATTAGCTCTAGGCTGATACAGTCAAATACAAGGATATGAATACACTTTTGCACCTTATTATTTCAGTGAAATGAGGTGTAAAATAGCGAATGCAAATAACCGGTTATAACTGGTTTTAACCGGTTATTTTCATACAAAAACGGCTAATAACCGGTTAAATTGCATTCCCTAGTGTAAAAGTGTACACATATCTTTGTCCTCGACTGTAGTATGGATACTAGGCAACGATAAACTTAATGTCGGCGCCAATAACAATGGGTTATGGCTGATTAACATTGGTCTAGCAAAAGCATGCCAAATGAAACAAAATAGCAACATAATTCTGGTTATTCTTTATTTTAAAAGGATTTTTGAACCTTCACTCATCTTCATCATATTTTTTTCCTCATTACAAATTCTGATCGTTTATTTTAACAATAGTAAATGGCACAGTAATTCTGAAATACACAATGAGAAAAAAAATATGATCATGATGAGTGAAGGTTTAAAAATCCTTTTAAAATAAAGAATAACCAGAATTATGTTGCTATTTTGTTTCATTCGCATACTTTCAGTAAAAAAAAATTTTTACAAACAAAACTTGGAGCGATCAATAGTAAATAGGAAAAAACATCGATGATTGAGTTAATATATACAGGCGATCCGTAGCCGTCATTCAATTTTGCCCCGTATATTCCGAGGTCTGGTAATGACGGTACCACTGGACTTTTTTTTTACTCCTTACGTCAAATACAATAGTAGATTGTTTACTTGTTCAACAAGGGGCTAAAACAAGCCATAATGACACGAGATGTTTAGCCACGCGAGCGAGCGAGCGAGCGAGAGTGTATATACCTAGTTCGAGTGTCATTATGGTGGTTAAGTCTCGCGTTAAACACTCTACGTTTCACTTTGAATGCGAGAAAAAAAAACGTCGTTCTATACAAAATTACAGTAATTAATAAATATGTAACAAAGTTTCTGACAATTTTTGTTTTGCGGTTGTTAGTTAAATGCTTGCAAATTTAGCCAACAGATACAAACTTGAAAACTATTTGGACCATGCCTAATAAAATAAAATTATCCTTAATATATATAAATAGATTCATATACGTAATCATGAATCGTGTTTCACGAAATTAAATCATTTTTTTTATATCTTTGCCCAGTTCTGTTGTCATTTTGAGGTTATTTCCACGGCCTAAAAATGGTCGATACACAATCACTGAAAATGGCGACAATCCTTCATTCACAAACAATGTGATTGGTTGTTTAAGGGTTTCCAAAGTAAATTAAAAAGAAAAAGTAAGTTCCTAGGGAATAAAGTGTCGTTTGAATCCCTAGGGATTAAATACATTACTTTAGTCCGCCTATACAAGGCTATTATGGGTCATTACAGAGCCTAAGAAGTGAAAAATGTGTTAGTCACATGCCAAATATGGTTGCTATGCTATGCAAATTACAGCTTAATTTACACGAAACAGTCTCTTAATCTTCAACTTTTAGTTATAATAGTTTGTACATATTAATATACTTAATTCCTATTTTTTTAGATCATAGCAGTACTATCGCATCCGAAATACGCTAAAACTGGTGCAGAAACCATCCGCCTTATCATGACGGACTCCCCAGAACATCTTAATTGTAAATTTCATTGCCGAACCAGTTTTCTGTACAAGCAGAGAATGTTACAAGATGTCTCAGCCTTGATGCCCAGCGCAGACGACACTAAGGAATACCATTTACTAACCTGGGCTTATGTACTAGGTGAAGTGCCCAAAAGTCTACTCAATAATCAAGTTGACCAGGTATTTAATCTTTGTTTTTTTTTAGTAGGAGAGCTGTTAAGCATTTTGTGAGTAGGTTTGAGGCAATGATTTTTTTTACAGTACTTCTTTATTGATATTTAAATGCAAAAAAGCAGACCTGGGTGAGGGTATTGCGGCTAAACCGAGTTTACTGACTCTACTCTGTTAAAAATTCAATGTGCCTCAAATACCTAAACTTTTTCGATTTTTAATACTACTTTTGAAATCACCTGGCTCAATTTATGGAAGGACTAACTGACCTGGCTCTTTGATTTTTTAACTTCTCGTTCAAAAATGCCTCAAGGACATTTTTGCGAAAAAATATCACAAAGTAAAAACGTAACCTTTATAGGATCCCCGTGCGTCTGTCTGTCTATCCGTCCGTGTGTCAGAGCCAATTTGCTCCGAAACTACTGGACCAAATCAAAGGGCTCGTTATGAGGATCTGAAATATAATTGTATTATTATTGTCAAATAAATAGTTTTGATTTTATTAATGAAAGAAAAACGAATACTTATTAACCATTCCAGCCCTGGTCTCCGAAACTACTGAGCCTAAAATTTTGAAAAAAAAAACACGAAATAAGTTCATTGCTTGTAGATTACAGGAAAACCTATAAGAATTCTATCAAAAAAACGAACAGAGTTCTCATGCAATGACGTTTTTAATTTCAGGTGATGCCTTTAGTAATAGATGCGCTAAATTGCGACAATAAGGAAATGCTGCTGGTTATGACAGATATATTGTCTCATTTCGCGCAAAAAAAAGAAGTCCTAATTGCAGATAGCATGCAGACTATTTTGCCGCGGCTAATCAACTTGTCCATATATGTGAAATCTATGGTCAGTTAAAGTATTTTTTTGAGCTGGGGCTCTATTCTACTCGGTAAAACCGTATTGCCTTTGATGCTCACGTACGGCACAGACCTGTGGGCCCGTGCCACGGATTAGCATTGGATTTTCGTGTTCTCCGTACAGAAGAGAAGACGGCTATCCGCGCGATGGCCAGCGTGCCGGACGACTTTCTCACCCGCGAACTCTTCATAACCCTGCCATGCATATTCGTGTATCAGGGGTCCGTTTCTCGAAGCTACAAGTTACAAATTACAAGCGGAAGTCTCTTTCTATCTCCTTTTGCTAGAAAGATAGTTCCGAATGAAATTTGTAACTTGTAGCTTCGTGAAACGGGCCCCTGATACACGAATATGCAAAAATGGTTTTCAAGCATAAAAACCTCGACGGTTTCAAGTGCAAAGGATTGAATCCGACATAATGGCCTGCGTATTATGTATGAGAATAGGTTCGTCGTGGATGAGCATAATTATATCGAAATGTTCGGTATATTGTATTCTACAATAGCCTTGCTGACATTATGAGTAAACCCCGTTATCTAATGCTCAGTTTGGGGGCAAGTGATGGGGCAATTTTGATAATCTGAATCGATAAAAAATTAAGTTGATTAAGTCATTCCCTAACATAATATTAAAATATTTGATTCATACTTAACAGAACTCTGCTATAGTGTTTTTTTAATTATTATGAAATTAAAGAAAAAAATATTAGTTATTTATTTATGATTGTATGTTTCATAATAAATTAACAATATTTTTTCCAAATGATATGAAGTCAAACTTCGTCGCCTGCTTGTAAAAATCCATTTTAAAAATTTCAACCTCTACAGATGTAACTGACAAAAACTGTAAGTAGTTTTTTGTAATGCTCTATGCAGTTTTTGTTTTCAATAGTGTTATCAATTTGAACTTCTTTATTTTCTATCAACTGATTTACAGACTTAAAGCCTGGATTTTTATTTAATATGTTTGTTAAGCAACATCACTATTTTAGCGTGCCCCCAAACTGAGCGTTAGATAACGGGGTCTAATTATGAGAAATGCAGTTTCCGTCACTATTTTCAAAGACAGACTTAAAAAGTGTCTTTTGGAGAGAATGTTCTACGATTACGATGACATTTTGAGTTTGCCCTTAATATTGTTATTTTAATTTTAGGTAGGCATTTTGACACTGATGACGCCTATATTGATAGATTTTGTTCATATTTTATTTATTCGTGTTATTTTAATAAATATAAATTATAATTAATTACTTAATAATAATCAACCTTTTTTTTAGAACTTCACTACACGTACAATGATTTGTAATGACTGTTATTTATTATTAAATTACGTAATTTAATTTAATTTCATATTGTATTGTTTTTAACTCGGCAGGCAATACTGTCAAATGAATAAGAGCTATCGTATCGTTGACAATACGATAACATGTCAAAGGCAATATAGTTTTACCGTTTAGAATAGAACCCTGTATTGATTTCTATCAATCTTTTAACTTCAATCTTAATATTTTGTTCAAATACTTTTGTTATTTTCCAGGACGTAAGAATAAAAAGTCTTGAATGTCTATTCCACATAGCGAATACGTACCCTATATTATTGCTGCTACCGTTCAAGCAAGATCTTTTGCTAGAACTAGCGCCATCTCTCGACGACAAGAAGCGACTTGTACGGAACATGGCGGTCAAGGCGCGCACTCGATGGTACCTGATTGGTTCACCCGGAGAACCTAGTACCAATTAAACCAATCAGAGGGCGTTAAAGAGAAAAATATTTTGGATTTATATTCCAATTGGCAGTTATAATAATTTACTATTGTTTTTATTGAAAAGAAAGCTAATATTGTTCGATGGCAATAACTCTGTCTTAAGTCAATAAATAAATCGTTACTTATTTTAATTCGCAAAATTAAATGCAGCTATTTGTATATATTACTTGTTTACTTATTGTTTATAAAGATCTGACGGCACAAATCTTTAACTGGTTGTTGTTAAATTGTTTTATCGTAGCACAGCACGCCTAATGTTGAAGTGTTTGTTGGAACATTATTTTGTTGATTACAATTATTATACTAAATGCAGTACCTACTTACGTTTTTCAATTTATTCCAAACTTATAAGGTAAATGCTCAAGTAACTGGCCACTTTGTAACAAGCATCAAAGCATTTGGAATCTGATGATATTTATTTAATTGGTTAATAAAAATATCTAGAGAAAGAAGTATTTACAAGTGTTTTACTTCTTAAATTTAAGAGCTATAGGCTCTTGTCGGTGGAGCAATTTCCATGAATCTCTTTCTAGAGCCTTTTCTTGTAGGGCCTGATTCGACTCGACGTCTACTTTTTCTTTTATCTGCTGATCCATGAATGTTCTCCTTGGCCTTCCTTACGTCCGCTTCCCTTCAACTTTTTTTTTTTTCAGTATTTTACTAATAGTCCCTTTTCTTCCCGCGCTGTAAGGAGAGTGTTACACTTTTGATAGACCATTTCTAATCAGCATGGGTTTTATAAAAGCCAAACTGAGTCCAAATAGCCCAGTATTACCTACACACAAGGGTAACAATAAATATCCGCAGAAAGGTACAAAAATATAGATCTAATTACCATAGGTAGTGAAAAGATCTATGTACTTATACATATGTATGTTTTTGAGGCTTTGTGGTGTGTACAGTCGCGAACTTTAATTTGGTACCCACCTTAGGTCCAAAGTCAATCTGACATTCTACAACAGTAAGGTTGAGTTTCCTCAAGGTTACAAATGACTTGACATCTATAATGACATTGACGACTTCAAGCATATTTTTCTTGAAATGGGTCACAAATTAACGTTCGTGATAGTACATATTGGTGTCCTTGACTGCACCTACACAATCATAATCTTAATTAGAAGCTGTAGCAGCGATTATTTTATTGACATTATAATAAAGTGGTTAATGACAATGATTATAGGTATACTTAATTAAGAATTATTGAGCATTTTGCCTAAATTAATCTTCACTATGTTTGTATTATTTATAAGGTCGTCGTCAAATACCCAGGAAGTTAGAAAAACCCTGGAAATCGTCCCTAATTACGTATTCGGAACGCAATTCCTAGGATTCTCTGACAAATCTCTGCCTACTAACAACTGAAATAAATTTGCATAAGCCGTTATCGCCACTCCCGCGCTCCCACTCTTTCCATGCTAATGAAGGGCTAGGCAAATTTTCGATCAGGCGGAACCATTGATGCAATACTTATTAAAGATTTAGAAGGTACCTATAGTGAATAGTTAGTTAGTAATCTGCGGTCCACTTTTCTGTTACGTACTCTAATTTACACGGTATTTATCGATAAAAAAACCGGTTCAGAGCGAGTCGAACTCTCGCACCGATGGTTCTATACCGCCCCACATTAGGTATTACCTACTAGATGCACTTGTCGTCCCCGGGCAAGTCTAAATAAATGGAGCGAAGCGGTTGGCGGCCATCATTTCAGAAATATCAGTTCTCTCCAGAATACCTGTAGGTACAGTAACTGTTTGGGCATTTTAGTACAGATTTCCTATAACGATCGAACTCATCATTTCTGTAACTAAAGCTAAAGATGAAGCTTCAAAAAGGTTACGAGCGAAGAGCGCCGCTTAAAATCGAAGTTTCGGCACTTTTCCTATTTTTCCCATTGAAAGTGTATGGTAACAAATTTTCGGTGATTACGTATTCCTCCGTGTTATGTCCGATTTTTAATTGATTTTTTTGTAAACCATCTATGGCTTAATGTCGTATTAAGGGCTAAATTTGATTCTGATATCTCTAATAATTTGGGAGGAGTATGCAGACATACGAAAATCCGAATCGGGGAAGAATGGATAATATTCCGATTTGACTTCGACTTCGAATCTAATCAGCGCGAGCCCAATTCACACTTGACCATTTTTAGTCTTTCTACAATGTTTGTAAGTACTTTAATCATACAATTTTGACGCGTCTATGAAAGGAACTGTGGTGTCGAACAAATTGTTTTATAATGTCACTGTGACACCGTCTATGGTGGGTCAGGGTTCATTGGGCTGATAGTATCTATTCGAAAACTTGGATTATTCTTACAATTTGGGAACAATATAAATTATAAGTTTTTTACCATTTACGGAACCTTTAAAATGTACAAACACAATTTATTTCAAGATGACCGCGAGCGTTCTCAACAAAAACATTCAACGTAGCCATTAATTCATGTCCAATATAAATCCCTCTCCAAACTTTTAGAAGCGTTGAAAAAACAGAACCTTTCTGTCATTGGATTCATCTGCGACGCGCAATACTTCGCTAAATAGCCGACAGGCTATAGAAATTTAAATTGGATCATCAGTGGGCAGGATTTGTTCGCCTAATCCCGGGAAAGGTCCGATGGTTGGGGCGAGGCGCTAGTAGCAGCGAAGGCTACTCTTTTTAATTGAACCCTACAAACGGTTCTGAGGGCCCTGTGAAGATGCACTACGCTAACTAGCGTTTCTATTCGTTTCGGTTTTAAGCAATCGCGTCACTGGTAGATCACGTGACTTTTCGTATCACGTCATCTATCAGTGACGCGATTGGTTTAAAAACGAAACGAATAGAAACGCTAGTTAGCGTAGTGCATCTTCGCAGGGCCGTCTACTAAAACTGCCAGTGATGCCACGACGGCTACCAGCCGTCACAAGTTTAAGATTAAAAGAGACTTATAGACTTCGTATCAATAGAGTTGGAATTTGTATAGCATAGCAAACATGTCTGGCGTGTTCGAGCATGGTCGACTGTTGAAGCTATTGCACCTCAACGATGGTGGCAGAGCTTTGCGTCAAAAGAAGATGCTTATCCCATAGCTCATAGGATTTTAAGTATCCCTCCAAGCTCGGCTGCTGCAGAACGCAATTGGAGTTTGTTTTCAATAACCCACACAAAGTTACGAAATAGACTATCTAAAGACCGCCTGAACAAACTTATAACAATTCGACAGAATTTACGTTATTGTGACGAAATCGAAATTGAGGCATCGTCGGAATCTGCTGACCGCTCTGACGACTGCTACAAGTATTTTGATTCCTTAGAATTTAACGATACATCGATGCAAGTTGAATCAGAAGACGAACAATTTTAGGTTTTATGTTTATGTATGAATGACTTTTAGTTTTTTGTCGTGTTATTGCAATAAATTTTAAATTTTATACATATTAAACCATGTTTTATTTATCAACTATGACAAACTATGCCTCGTTGTCGTTGCTGCTATAGTTTATAAATGTCGTTAGTGACCATAAATGACTATTAATGACCGGTAAATGACGATTATGACCGACAACTTGATAAATGACGGACGGACATTTTGAACGGGACGGTCAGTTTGCAACTCTAGTTCGACGATTCGTGATTCGACGTAAGGCGTTCAAAAGGTCAACCCCTTTCCAAACAAGGTTATGTTTGTCGCCCTTGGTCTGTGGTTTCGTAGTTTCCAAAAGGAAAGACATTTCAAAGGGTTTTTTTATTAAAAGCTAGTTTAATTAAAATGTTTCTTATACCGTGTGGTGCCGGGTTTAGAATGTTGCCACTCCATGTCTTCCCGTGGATGTCGTAAGAGACGACTAAGGGACTAAAGGCTGTGTAGTGCTGTTAGGCGATGGGTTTGCAACCCGTCACTAATACACTGGATAACATCTTAGCCTGGTTGTGCAAAATGTGGTCACAGAATTATCAATAAGTTTTTGGAGTTGTTGGTGAGTCTGTGGCTCTGCCTACCCCACTCTGGGAATGAAGGCGTGAGTTTATGTATGTACCTATGTTTCTTATAGCTTAGCAGCGGTGGTTGCATTGTTTTGTTCCAGTGTGGGGATAAGATAACCGGTGAAATTACTAGCATAGAGGCACTCCATCATAGTCCTTAGGGTTGGCAACGCATTTCGAATCTTAGGATTGCAGTCTTGAGATTGTATTCTTGAGAATTTAAATGTCTATGGGTCTCAGATTCCACTTACTAACAGGCGACCTCTAAGTATATTCATGTGCCTAAAAATAAGACATTATGGAAATCGGTTGGGCAGTTCGAAAGTTATCAAGGGCCCTAGCCAAGATGCATTACGCTAACTAGAGTTTCTATTCGTTTCGTTTTTATACTAATTGCGTCACTGGTAGATGAAGTGATACGAAGAGTCACGTGATCTACCAGTGACGCGATTGGTTTAAAACGAAAGGAATAGAAACGCTAGTTGGCTACTAGTTGCTCTGAGGCGCTAGACAAGATGCATTACGCTGACTAGCGTTTCTATTCGTTTCGTTTTTAAACCAATCGCGTCACTGGTAGATGACGTGATACGAAAAGTCACGTGATTTACCAGTGACGCGATTGGTTTAAAAACGACACGAATAGAAACGCTGGTTAGCGTAATGCATCTTGTCTAGCGCCTCTGCTCTGAAAACAAAATGCGACTTACAATTCTTATGGACAACACGGAGTAATAGTCCGCCGGCCGATTTTGGCCTGCCAGTTCATCGCATTAAATTCTAATGACTAGAATATAGACGTGTATAACATTCACATTCTATCAGATAACTGCGTCCCTCTCGTCCTGTCAGTTCGACTGTAAGTCAGTTATGTACAGGTAGATACGTAAACTTAACTGAGAAAATATTCTTAAATGCATTAGAGCCTTAAAACGTAACCCCCTTGTTTCATGTACCCACTAGACTCCCTAATATTCATACAAAAATAGATTCATTACATATCTATTTATAATTAACAACATAATATTTTTTAATTAATTTTGCAACGTAATGGCACCCAACCCTGTGGCGAGGCATCACCTCCTAGGGGCTTATCATCGGACTGACGCCTTGTGTAGCTACGTGTAGTTTACGAGCTCCCCAAGAAAATTAGCCTAGGCAGGGAAGGATTAAGGAGCTGCATGGGTTACTCTTGGATTAGAACTTGATTGAGATTTAGGTATGCTCAGATGGTTGTAATTTCAATACATACAGGGTGTCCCAAAATTCAACGATAACCTGGTACCGAGCGAGAGGTCAGTTATACCAGTTCTGGAAAAAATGAGAAAAAAATCTACATTACAATTTTCCTTATTTTTCCAGAACTGGTACTACTTGGCCTCCCGCCCGGCACCAGGCTATCGTTGAGTTTTGGGACAGTATGTACCTCGTAAGTTGATTATGTATTTTAGTTAATTTGTTTCTAATTTCAACAGTACAAGCGTAAACAATAGATAGGTTTACAGTTATGTTAACGCCCTGTGACTTTTCGCATTGAACAACCTTACCTTTAGCCGCAATGGGTTTTTTTTTACTTAGTTCTACTCCTGTCTGTAAATTTAAAGTTCTACCCTTCATTATTCCACTGCCTAGCATAGACCTCCTTAGTCTAGCTTACCTAATCTAGTTGGCGCAGCGCAAAGGGAATTGTCCAGTAACTTTTAGTAGATATAATTTAACTAAAGGACGCCCGCAACTTCGTACACCTGAAGTAGTAGTAGTAGTTATCTGCTTCTCTCCCTATTCTTACTGCACCCCTAGTTTTCCAATATTCTTTCAAATTTCAAATCATTTGATACAGCGATTTTGGCTCTGCGTTAATCGATAATGCAGTCCTAGTCAGCCAGTCAGCTTTTCCTTTTATACATTATAGATAGATTACGAGAACGCTGTAGTCTAGAAAATTCTACAAAAACCAACTCGCAACACAAAGTACACATGTACTTGCCTGTTTTCAAGACGTAATTAGAGCCATTAATTTCGGCATTCGAGTGCTTCGCTAATAGATAAATGATGAGCCTTTGATGTCCCACAGGGCTACTAATGCGCTACACGTTAATGACTATACGTAGGTACCGTACCTGTGGTCGTATTCCCTTTCGCAAGGGCTTGTTTGTGTGGTCGAACCGGTGTAACTTGAGCTGCCGGGGGCGTATTTTGAAAACGCATTCCTTTCTCTCAATTCAGACGCAAAAACAAGTGAATCGGACGAGACATTCGAAATTTCGAATGTAGTGCTGCGGTTCGCCTCTTTAAAATCCTGATTTTTAAAAGTGCATTAGCACATCCTCTATTTTAATTTACGCTACAGGAGGTAAACGAGTGGGTCAACTGATGCATAGTATCACCATCGTCCATATAGTCGAGTCTGTAGGGACTTAAAAAAGGCCTTTGCTCTATAAAGGTGGAGCTAAGAATTTTAGAGTTGTGATGATGTGAGATACATATTTACTAACATACAAATGAAGTTAAATAAAGCTTGTAAAAATACGACTGTAGACGTAACGCCATGGTATAAAAGTCATGATGCTGCTATTTTCTTTCCTGGCAGCGTCGGAAAATGAGAAATGAGTTGTAATTTGTTTGTAAAAATACTTTCTTTCGCCGCTCGTACCTTTTTATCGGGAAGACATACAAAACAAACATGTTTTTCTTGCTTATAGGTATTTCCGTAAAGTCAAATTGTTGAGGAATTATTTAAATATGAACCAATTTTGGCTACTGAAATTCAAGATTGAAACTTGCATTTTTATTAGGGTCTCATTATATACTTACTAATATTGTTAAAAAAAAATATGCTCCACCTTTTTTTAAGCAGAAACCCCCTTATTAACTGGACTAATGAAACACCTGCGCCCAATTCAATTGATCTTGCATGGTTGCGTCAACTACTTACGTGAAATTAAGTACCTATCGGGGCGCGGTTTCACGTACATAAAACATTTCTTTTAGTGTTGTAATACAACCCTAAATTAATCCAATAGCAAGTTTTTTTAGGGAAACTACTAAAAGGCCCGATTTGACAGAAACTATGTCAATAAATCAATCAATTTGGTTTTATAGCGCCAACAAGATTATCGATGCGAAGATTCCGCCAATGTCAAGGTTCAAGAGGACACGCAATTTTTTCGGTAATCTCTGTGTGATCTAAAACAAAAGACAGCACAAACATTAACTATTATTCTAGCTACGGGCTATAGACACCAATTATTAAAGTTTGAGGTTATATTTTGTACTTCGTTGACAGCTGTCAAATCTTGCCTCTTAGAACGGCGCGACTATAGGCCGGTCGGTATGTTCGACGACGTGGTCGACTCGATTGAGGGAACTCGTCTTTCCTGCAACTAAGAATAACATACATCGCTGTTAATGAATTGCTTTCGAAAATGCTTTGAATGTGTTTGACGAGGTAGTTAGGTACCGGTAGAGCTTTAGTTATCACATTAGGTACGTGTATGGTATGGGTAATTCACTTCAAGAAGGCGGTCTGGGAGTATAGGTAGTCTTTCTTGTTGTCAATAAATTATTTTTATTACCTATTATTATTTTGTAGGTATCTGTGATTAAATAATTGCAACCGTAATCGTAATTTTAGTATACTTTGTCGGGACTTTTTCATTCAATCACTCATAAACAAATCTATTTATTTATACACTTAATCATTGTCTTCGTGTTTATTTTGAGGTAGTAATCACTATTTAATTTTGTATTTTTTAATGAAAAGCACTTTCGGTGAAAATACAATGTGACTGATTGATGCTTGTCATAAACATTTTGTTTTTAAAAATGTATTTGACATGAAAATGTAGTGATGTTTTGGTAGATTTGATTGATTAATTAGATAAAAGAGGTTTCCATCTCTGTCGCACCCAGCAGTGATTTACGATGATGATGATGAATATATATACAACCTTTTTAATTAACTTATTAGAGGTAACATTATTCTCATCACTATTTCATCCTCTATCTAAAGACAATTATTACAGTCATAATTTGGTATTGATATTGGAAGTCTGAATAGGAACCAACAGACTTTATGTATAATTTAAGATGTTATAAATATCAGGGGACAATCTCACATAAATTGACCTAGTCCCACAAGACACCTGACCAACAAGACAACGATGAACTAACTTATGTTCAGAAATATATACTTAAATACAATGCTTCCAGCAATGCTTTGATGGTTCGGTCATTTGGAAAGGATGGATGAAAGAAGGTTGACGAAAGAGATATACAGAGGAAAAGTGAGTGGAAGGGTCGGAAGGAGCCGCCCTAGACGTACCTACTTTTCCGAATCAAATTAGAGAAATACTGGAAAAGAGCCGAATCTTAAGTACGACGTGCATGCATGACTCGATGTATGAATGTGGAAGAAGCGAAAGAGATTTGTCAGGATCGTAGCAGGTGGAAAGAAGTGGTCTCTGCCAACCCCTCTGGAAACAGGCGTGCATTTAATATATGTGTGTATGTATGTATACATATAGAAAACATTGTTTCGGTATTGTCAACGTTTTGGTAACTAGCTAGCTCTTTTATTTAAATAGATACTTACTAATACAGTAATGGCAGCCGAGTTAAAAACAATACCACAGCACGTCAAAGGCAATATGGTTTTACCGAGTAGAATAGAGACCATGTGTGCTTGTTTGCCTTCTACATGTCATAAAAAGCAGTTATTGAGAACTCTTCTAAAAAAATTGTTTTTTGTTTAAAGGTTAGTTCCCTAAGCTAGGTAGCAAATAAATACGGGTGTCACTCGGAATCCCTAACAACGTTTGTCCTAACACATCATCTGTCCGAATTTTCATTTGCCCTAAACTGGTTTTCAGATGAGTCAGGCAACTTTTTAAGTTGTTCAATTATATCTGCGGTTCCGTTAGGTTAGGGTTGTAGGTATTATAATTATAACCACACTAAAAAGTTTTAAATTGTTAACGGAAATTGCTTTAGGATAAACGAAAATTCGGACTAACGATGCATTAGGACAAATATCATTAGGGGTTCCATAAGGGAATCAAAAAATACCCAAGTACGAGTATATTAAGAATACTCATAGAACCTTGGTAGACAACATGAAATTGAATGTCCTTACTTGAACTTTATGCTTGTCATTCTATTCCAGTTTGAAGTTTATTATGACATGGCACTAAAGTAAGCGCTAACCATTTCAGTTAACCGACCGTAATGTACGTAGGTACGAGATCGTAAAAGTTTATTTTATAGTACAAAACGCTCAGAAAATAGTAAAAAATAAAAACATCATGTATTAATATTGTTTATTTGCGTGTAATATCTAAAACAACATTTATTACATGAATACAATTAAAAGTTAAAACATTAACAGTATGTGTTTGTTAGAGACAAAATAAAGAAATTAAACGGGAATGTCTTGCTGTATTATTTACATTATATTTGAGTGAAAAGGCAACCATTTCGTGTAGTCTGTGCCAATTGAAATTGGCAAAGATGTAAACACAACCAAACGAACCAATTTACCATTATTACTCGATAATCACGTGCTTTTAAAGATCAAGTGAGGTCTTAGCAATGATTTATAGACCTTGATAATTACTTTCACATTAAGTTTAGGACTAAATAACTATTAATTACCTATACGATATTTTAAATAAAAGCACGCTTGTTGAATATTTGAGGTTATGTGTCAAACAGTACTAATTTTTTACATCTTTGGCATTTTCAATTGACACTGGCTATAGTTACATGAACGAATGGTATTCGGTTAATTCCGTTTTTAATTAATTCGCTCAAAATGATATGTGTTACGAATCTTTCGGGCGCAGAAATTTAAATAATTGGCTCATACAGATAATTTTATTGTAATAAAACGAAACCTGACTGTGCATACGAAATTTTAATTTGTAGTTAATATTGGTATTGCATTGAAAATTAATGCGCAAAAATACAATTGGGTATCATATTACCTGTAGCTGAGCTAAGTAATTGAAAAGCTAATGACATAAAAATAATAATTAAATATTTCCAAATCCACATAGAATTTGTGAGTCTGGTGAGGTATTTGCGGCGATTAGACAAGAAAACAACGTCAAACTTTGCAATAAAAAACTTTATATATAAATTAGCGACATTGCAAATTTCATCCAAATCATAAGAACCGTTTTCGAATTGCAAATTATATTTATACACAAATATTGCTCGTTTAAAGGGGCTTCTAAACGGGCCATATTTTCACTGCAATATGTAGCCGGCAACTATTGGTGTCCCTCTCTTAGACATATGTTAGAGAACGACACCAATAGTTGCCGGCCACATATTGCAGTGAAATTATGGCCCGTTTAGAAGCCCCTTAATAGTGGATAGTAACCTAACAAAACATTATAGGTAGGGTACAGCATTAGTGTGATTTAACAGGATTGGCAGCTTACCTTGTGCTAAAATTACCCGTTTACAACCCCGTAACCCCGGGTTTTGCCGGCCCAGTGGATAGGTAGGTTAACCTGCCGGCAAATATAGTTTGCTTGCGTTCCACACATTTTTGCTGAGTCACCGAGCAAAGGGTGCGGTTAGTTAGGCATGGAAAATGGGGTTTTGATGTTAGGCTTGTAATTTAGTTTTTGTAACTCACGCGTGCCGTGGAGAAAATTCGTTATGGAGTATAAATTCCCTAATTACTGTAGTTAATACTAGCCTTAGCCGCTGTATTGTACTTAACACAAACTGGGTGCGCTACAATCAGTCTATAACCTTGTTGTATAATTTGATATAACCACGTACAAAATGTATAACAAACGTTTAACATAAAAACAAAATGTATATTTTTGGTAGCATAACGGACTAAATAATATAATTATAATTTAGTTTATAGGAGTAGTTAGCAGATATAGATAGACAGACGGGGAAAGCGACTTGTTTTATACTGTGTATTATATTAAATAAAAGAGAAGACAATGTTCACTAGCTATCTGATTTCTTTACACATTAAAAAAATAGTAAATTAAAATTAACATAGAAATTTCATTGTAACGATACTTACAAACAAATTACCGTAAAACGGGGTAAATAGGAATTAAGGGGTAAATAGGGACACAACCTAAAATGAAGCATATGTTACTAATTAAAAGACTGAAATAACGTAAAAAGAACGTAATGTTATTTTCATTTAATACTTGTTATTATTTGTAACAAGTTATGCTTCATTTTAGGTTGTGTTCCTATTTACCCCTTAGTTCCTATTTACCCCGTTTCACGGTATTAAATAAAGGTCCAAATAGTTACCAAATCAATTGATTTCTAGGTGCTTTCCACAAAAAATACCCTATTTTTAGTACTGGAGTTTCTTGCGGCGCTTCTTCTCCGCAATGATGGTCTTGTCCGAAGCGCTGGTAGATTCACTCATGTTACCGACGTGTAAAAGAGCCCTCATGTGGCCTATTTACTGAATAAATATTTTGAATTTTGAATTTTGAACTTGGCGCCAAACGTAGCTGTTTACTTAAACGAGAACGGTTGGTGCACGCTAGCGTCATTAGTGACGCAAATGTAACCTAAACGCAAACGATTGCGTTCCGCGTTTCGACGCGTTTCGAGCACCTCGGTAAACAGGTTTTAGCCAGAATTCGCTTTGGGATACTGCTGAGTGTCATGTGCCTTAATTCTACAGTCGTTTATTGGATGCCGTACTATTTATATTAGTGCATAATAGATAATTATTGTTGTTATTATTGTAATGGGCTCTAATATAGTCGTATTAATAGACTGATCTCGACTGTAATACTATCAATATTCGTCAAAAATGACCGATTTTCTATAGATTTTAGTATTTTGTGACAGGCATCACGGTCAAAATGAGTTTATTAATACGGCCTTAAGTATACGTGTTGAATCGTCAACCATAATCATATTAAAAGTGAAATTGTGCTCAGTCGAATTCGACTTTTAATTAAAAGTTTACAAAAAGACATACTTTTAATGAAAATTAAAGGCCTTATATAGTACATTGTTGCAGAGGATAGAAAGTATGCGATTTTTGGACGAGTAATATAGAGGGCCGAAACGTAGTTGAGGCCCTCTAGTGTACGAGTATTATTTCATATTCAAAATTCAATAGTGTTAGTCAATTGGCGTTGGTTTTTCAAAGGTAATATAGAAGCTGTATCACCGCCAATTTTACCATAGATAACTTTTTTTAAAATCTGGACCCCTATTCTCGTGGCACTCGAGATTAATAAACTAACATTCGAGATGAAGTTGTCAACTCCATATAAAATTGTATTTGTTTCGCCATATCTCCTATGTAATTTCATCTCTAGTGGTTCGGGATTAGGGGCCAAGTTTGAATTAATTACATTAAAAAAAAAGCAGTGACATAGTTTTTAGTTTGTGTATCTTTTAGCAAAAAAACACCTAATATTTTACGACACAAAATGGTGTGTTCTGATTGGTCGATTTCAATTTTTAATTTTAATGAGCTATGACACAAAAATTGATTGATTGATTTTCATTGGTTCTTTAAGTTGGACTACAATGTTCTGGACCAATCAGCAAACATGCCGACAAAAACATTCTTGGTGTTTTCTTATAAGTGACGATATTTCCCAGCAGTGTTGTGAAAAACACATTACTCTCGTTTGAGTCGCGCAGTCGGGTAAAAATGAAAGTTTCCTTGCGGGTCCAAAACATAGTTTTAACTTTTCAATATGGTAATTAGTTAAGGTTTTAATGATACTGGGAAACCCCCTTCCTTTGGCTTTAAATGACATAGCGATACTTTAAGGGTTCCTTGTTGACTACAGTATCCTAAAAACCCTTCTCCTGGTAAACGCCTTCTCCAAAGAGTCTTCTTTCGATTGGGCTACTTAAAAACTTTACTAAGCTTGTATAAAAATGAAACAGTTAATAGCCTGAATATAACCGTCTCTCTGGTCCGCAGCGCCTGTGTAGTGTGTATGCGCCAGTATCCGGTGGCCAGACAATAGCGTGCGGAGCGAGAGGTGCCTAGCGACTAGGCGCTACTCCGGTCGGTGTCTTCGATACGGTTATTTTTCAGCCAATCGCCTTAATTTTTTTCACCCGACTGCGTCAGAAGGAAGGTTATTTTTTCGAGCGTATGTATGTATGTAAGTATGTATGTTTGTATGTATGTCTATTTCTTGGCACGCTCTATGCAGCCTAAACGGCGTGACGGATTTTAACATACGAGGTGTCCTTCGATTCATCTTAATAATTGTCGAAGTGACAAAGGCTATATAATCGTTCAATATGGCGTCCTCGAAAAAAAAGATGGAGGGGGATTTTTTATTTTTTTATTATAACAATATGGGTATCAAATGAAAGCTATTCAATAACCCATTCCAAATATACATCCATCATATCACTTTTATTTGATGCTACCATTTTGTCAGGAAAGTAAAAAAAATACGTAAATGTTATGTAATAAACTCCTTTTGCAAGTGGGATAGCGATAGCCTGATAAACGTTAGGAACCTAGGAGTACCTACTGTGCGTGTCTCTGCAGTTTGCGTGAAATATTTTTGGCCGAAGGTATCTATCATCAACTTAATCATTTCCATAAAATAATAATTTGATAAAAAAATATTTCCCGTCAAAATTTTATTTCCATGTACAAAATTATACAAATAGCAAAATGAATAAAAGTGGGTTTTGCAGACACACGGCTGTTTAACTTCCGATGCCTTGCCTCCACGCTGTTAGTTGTGCGGTGCTTCTCGTTGGCACAACTTATCATCGGCAATGACAACCACTGTTTATTGACATAAGTGTGAAAATTTTGCATTTCCTGGGTGTCCGGAGTCATTTGTAAAATTTCAATCCAGGCTTCAGAGATGTGCCTCGTAGGTAGCAATGGAAGATTCGCCGTTAGTCTGACAGCATATAACTTCCTTCTCGTGTTGCGGTTAAGTTTAAATCATTTCCTTTCTTCCAAACGGACTTGTTAAAGTGGAAGTAACACCCAGAGAGCCGAGCTTCGGGGTATACCGTTTGAAAGGCATTATACTGAGCTACCTCATAATCACACTTGTAGGAGTCTATTTGTACTGAGAGTTTTGTTTTTATCGCGTCGAATAATCGAATGTACGTGTTTTTCTGTTTGTTAGGGAGAAGAGCGTATATCATTGGCACAATGTTTGAGTGGTCTTCATCACTCCCAACATCTAGATGAAGACTGATTAATTAAAAAAACGGCTTGGGTACACTTTTAAATGTCGAATAATCAAAAAACTGCCCCTTCACTTGGTGTAGCTTTGTTTCGCACTCTTTTGTACAAAAAATCAATATTTTGTCGTTGTTATCGCCATCATCCCACACTAGAAAATCTCGAGCAAAAATTTCGGGTACTTTTACTTCATTTAGGTTTTGACACTCCGTTTTTGATACATTCAAAAAAGTTCGTCTCTTTCTAGAAAGAGTATCTTTTTTTGAAGTAAACATGTCTATTTCCATGATTTTTCGTTTCGATCGCCCATGTAGTTCGGATACTTTTTCTTCAAAGATTTTCTTTATTGGAGCAAAATTGTGATAAACTTCTTTTTTACAAGAATCGATTATTTTATCGACCTCATTCCGAAATTTATTCCTTCTGCAAGCATGGGTGGTTGGAGGCGTATCTATGTTATCTCTTTGAGGGTTTAATTTAATTGAGGCACTGCACTCACCCCGATTTGCACAACGCCAAAGTGTTGCATTTGTAGACTTGTTGGTCTTATTTAAATTGTACCTATAACCGTTGTACAAAAGGGCCGGATGTCTCCTTTGTGTCTCTATAAATGTTAGCTCCGGTCGTTTTGGTGGTGCATCAATACTTGGATCCGGTGCAGCGTCCATAACAATCAGTATTACTTATTTTAATCGTATTTTAAAATATTTTACCCACCATCAGCTACAATCAAAACTAATATTATCGACTGATTACTAACGAAGTTGACATCAATCAAACTCTATTATAAGTGGCCAGTATCCAAGCCGTATCTACAAGATATCAAGAAGTAGTTTGATTAGTGTTCCTTCTTCTCTCTAGTGCACTCCAAATATTGCCGAATTTATGTATCACTAGGTTAAGCTGTACAATATTTAACTTAAAATTGTCGGGGTTTCAACGACAAGTGGCATATTACTTATGTCCACATAACATGACAACGTGCGTGATATATAAGTTACTACTTAGGTTAGTTTAGTTTTAGACTTCCTGCTTTAGAAAACAGCAAATTAATGTTTAGTCAAATGACTACTTAAACCAACTGCATTTTAGACGAGACACTATTTAGGTGAGTTGTGGCTTAGACCCCTTACTACTTAGACCAGCTAAGGCTTAGACCACGTGCTCTTAGACCAGCTGTGATTTAGACCACATACGCTAGACCAGTAGCGACGTAGACTGGTAGCTACTTAGACCAGTTGCAGTTTAGACGAGATGCGTTTTAGACTAGCAGCGTTTTAGACCTGTTACCGCTAGTACGAGTTGCGTTTTAGACGAAATGATGATAACCCGATTTGAAGGGTTGACAGAGTCACTACCAACAAGGCTAACGTGTGCTGGGCGTCCATATTTGTTTTTCTTTGAAGTTAAATGAAAATCCAGTCGAAGACACCGACAGAATAAAGCGAGCATTAACAGTATTGCGTGTCGGCAGACGCATAAAGAACAATGAAAGAGGGATTTTCTTTATAGCGTAGCGGCCAGTGGTATATTCCCTGAGGCAGCAAACGCGAGCACGCTTAAATGAACCAGCATTAATTGACCTATGTACGTTCTAGGACCGTATTGCAGCAGATGCCTGTGATTTTGGTCTTTTAAATAAGTTTCTGTCAAAAAATAATTTTTGGGACAAGCTTTTGTTGCCGACTGTACTTTTTTTTTTGCAAAATCTTTATCCGCTGAGTTCTTTATGAGTTCCAACACTGTGGGTCTACGTCAAGTATAGCGGAGATCCTGTCGCCACCTTCCGACTCCATCATCAGATCAGCTCTTAGATACCCTAATATTGCATTGTCATCGAGTGAGTGGCATTGTGATATGTGGTCCAAATTTCAGCCCATTCCGTTGACGGAAAGTGGGTCAAATTTAACTTGCAAGATTTGACTCTAACATAAATACATACGTTAAATAAAAGCTTGTAAAAACACCATTGCTCACTTTGTCCCGTTAACCACCCTAACTTGACCCCGATTTCGTAAGCATTAGGGCTTCTGTAAGTAGCTAAAAATATGAATTCATACTTACTGGTGGGTCTAGCTAGCCGGTGGCTGCGTATTGATGAATGTCGTAGATATGAATGTTATTTAAGAGAAAAACTCCCTTGAACCAACGACGTGAGCGAATCGCAGCACGTAACTCATTTTCTATGAAAATGCTTTTACGCGTACCACCTTGGCAAGATGGCTGCTGGACTCACCAACTGAAAGTGGCAGAAATACCCACTAAAAACCCAGCGATTCTCCGTCCACGTCATTGTTGGAGAGAGCTACAGATTCGCTTGTGAACCGGCGTTGAGGCGAACTCGGCGAAATGATTGAATAACTACAAAGTACTTAACAATTCTTGGGTCCTAGTGAAAAAGGGTACAAGACGATTTAACTCGTAATAAAAAAGGGTATATACGTGAACGGAGTATACTAGACTTAAACCCTTTTTCACTTGATCTTCGGAAGACTTGTACCCTTTTTCACTAGGACCCCAGAATTATATTACTAGAGGACGCCCGCGAATTCGTACACGTAGAATTAGTTTCCCGCTACTCCCCCCCATTTCTTCCCGTTGGGGGTTGATTGTTGGAAAATCCTTTCTTAGTGCTCACTTACATCATGAAAGGAACCCCTGTACCAAATTTCAAGTTTCTAGGTACAGTAGTTTCGGCTGTGCGTTTATATATAAGTCAGTCAGTTTTGCCTTTTATATATATAGATAAACTAACCTAGATTCTTACAACTAACTTAGACTAAGTATTGAGCGCTAGGAGGGTTTTTAGCTTCCTAGCAACAGTCTCTTTAATTGCTTGTATGTATTTAGTCTCGTGCGGATATTTCCAACAATGGGCCAAGTGAGCTCAGTTCGATTGAGTAGCTAGTCTCTGCAGTATGGAAGAATAACCCCACTTGTTAGTACATTGTACCTCCGCCACTTTGTAGCCACTCGGCGGCCTTAAATACCGATAGGGGAGAGAAGCTTAAAGCATATCGTTATGTTATTGTAGTTATTAACCATCGTACTTTTAGTAATATTTTAAGAGACAATTCACTTGTACATTTTTGAAATTTGTGTATCAAAAATCTAAGGAACGACTTTTTATGTATGTATGTAAATTCTTTATTGCATAAAAATATAAATATTACAATATTGTTATTACTTTATCGTCATTAACCAACGCTGAGAGCGACCTTAATAACTTCTGCAGCCCTAACATGGCTGCGTTTATCGCGTGATAAAGTTTAGACAAGGCATCCGTCACCTTTTGACAGGTAAATAAGAACGACAGTGACGGATGCTTTATCCACATTTGACACGCGATATAGACTATTTACTAGGCCTGGGCGGTATTCTAGGCGGTAAAAACCATTATCGTCTTGGATCTGAGGGCCCTGCCAAGATGCACTACGCTAACTAGCGTTTCTATTCGTTTCGTTTTTAAACCAATTGCGTCACCGGTAGATCACGTGACTTTTCGTATCACGTCACGTCATCTACCAGTGACGCCATTGGTTTAAAAACGGAAACGAATAGAAACGCTAGTTAGCGTAGTGCATCTTGGCAGGGCCCTCTATTATCGTATTGTCAAAGTTTTGATAGCTCTTATTTTCTTGACAATAGCGACCGAGTTAAAAGCAATACCGTAACAGGTCAAATACGATTTGAATTTTACCGCCTAGAATAGAGGCGCTGATTACTTGACAATAAACAAATCAAACAGCTGTATAATTCACATGAGTGATTTTGAATATGCATGTTTAATATGGATGACGTGAATATTTATCTTAATTTCATTATTCATTATTCATATCATTTGCCATAATCATTGAGTAGATATAATCCATTTTTATTAAAACCTTACCTTTTTAAGTTTCTATATTAATCTTACATCTACAAAATTATCTATGAGATATTAAAACAATACATGTATAAAGTAATGCTTAATAATATTTTTAGCATAATATAACGCATCTAAATAAATGACCGAATTCTAAATACATTATGCCTCAAAAAGACAACACTTACAGCTCTAGCAAGTAAACTTCCCCCTTACAAGCTATAAGACAGTCTTAGAATCCCACCTTATCAGAAGCGAATTAGCTCCCCCCTGACAAACAACCCCCTCCCCCTGGACCATAGATAATAGGTAACCGTATCTGATACGGCTCTTAGGGGGTCGGCTTATACGGCACCATTTGCGTTCCGAATCGCAGGGAGAAATTGTGAGAGGGTAAGAGTTAACTCTTTACCTACGGGGCCTTGAATCACCCAGTTACCGCTCAATACGGGCATGTCTTGGGGAGAGGCGATTCGATCAACTATAGTTGGCACCCGTACTGCAGTGGTGTTGCCTTACTGGCAACTCTGGTTGACACCCGTAGGTAAAGGGTTAATAATTATTTTCAAAAAAGTTTCTGTCAATTTTTTTTTGGGACAAGCATTTGTTGCCGACTGTACTTTTTTTGCAAATTATTTATCAAGACCAAACTATTGAGTCCTAACTCGGTGGGTTTACGTTACGAATAGCGAAGATCCTGTCGCCACCTTCGGAGTCCATCATCAGATGACCTCTTAATTACCATAATATTGCATTGTCATCGGGTTTGCATGTGGTTCAAATTTCAGCCCGTTCCGTTAGACGTAACCTAGGTGTACCAAAAACATTGTTAAAAGATTTATTATGTGTTATAATAGTGTCCTAACTTTATTAGCCAAATAATCTTAATTAAATAACGATTTTAGCTAATTAAAAATAATTGTATTCTTAAAAAAAATAAAAATAAACAGATTTTTCATTATTATTTATTATTATTATTAAGTGGATCAAATTTGAAACGAGTAATATAAAATGGAAGTCTCTTTTCAATGCATATTGTTGAAAAGAGACTTGCGCTTGTAATACAAGCTACAAGCCTTCGTGGAATCCGTGCCCTTACACACAAGATGACTCTCTCACAAGTGCTCTTTGCATTGCACACTTAACTACTGGCAACAACGCAGTGTATCCACGTCGCAAGAATCTTGGGACTGAGCCTCATGTGTACTGGTGGCGACCATTTACTGTTTAAATGTAGCTTGCAAACTTTGTGATGCTTTTGCATGAATGCAGAAGCTTACTCAAAGCCTGTTAATAATAATTGGCATCACAAGCTTTTGCAACAATGAAACAAGACAGACACTATACTTCTCCAAGTTGAATAGTACCTTGTCGAACGTTGTACGAACCTATATTTGGGTTCTGTTTTTTTTCTTACGAGGTTTGTATGTTTTTTTATGAAGTTAAGTACATTTTTATTCATTCATTATATCTTTGTAGGTACCTATCTATTGTTTAGCAGAATTCATTAAAAAGTTACCTTGTTAATTCTAGTCCTTAACTAAAGTCGAGTCCAGAATTAGACGAACTAACTTGACAGCCGAAAATGTTGCCAGACATAGGAAAAAATAAATAGTGATAGGTTTATGTCAACACAAATATGTCGATATAACCTTGTGCCTTCTATAAATCTGATTCTATTTATATTTTATCAAGTAATTGTCGTCGAAACTTTCACACTCATACATACTTGCCAAATAGGGACGAACTACAGTAATTTTTATGATATAATATGATGTGAAGGATGTACGGTTTAAAGCGGATATTTACGATACTTACTCCTCAATTTCCGAATAAAATACAAAAATAATGCTGTTATTACAACAAGCCATTGATTGTGATCCTTTTAGACACATAAACATGAACCAGCTAAAAATTCAAAAAATAAACACTCCCTATAATTAATGGTAGTTTTTACAATCTTTTTTATTTTTATTTTTAAGACGAAATGTTTATTAGACAGATTTTATCCTGAACAATAACCCTATCGATTAGTAAAATAAAAAAGGCAGTTCTTATTTTTTTATTTTCGCTGGTTCGATTCCCAGGCGAGGTAATCGAGTTTTAGAAAATCTTTGAATGCAGTTTTATTTCTTTTTAAAAATAAAATAATGTCTCCTTTAAGTAAAATGAGCCCACTTAAGGATTTAAGGTAGTTTCCCTCCAGGGAGCGACTTATTTTTCCACACTGTATTATTTTAGTGCACTATTTTGGAAAACTGCCCATCTACCAACGTAAAATTTAGATAACGACTCCATAGACAACTTTGCTCACGAATAAAACCACGTAAAACCACATTTGGATATAAACGCGTGATTTTATTGCAAAATTATTCATACGGCAAACAAAATGGAAGAATAGTTCAACCGATTCTTTGTCTAACATGCCGTAGCATCAAACAGAGACCAAAGAACAATGTGTATTTTAACTTCAAAACGCTGCAGTGGTGATAAAGGAAGAATACAATGAATTCGCTACGGCGTAGAGACTGCGTTCGTAGTGCAGCGAGCTACGAGCGTAGCGGCTTGGAGTGGGTGATTTCATTATTTCATTATTTCATTATTTCATTATACATTATAAATGCGAATGTTTGTGCATGTGTGTGTGTTAGTTACTCCTTAACGCTGCAACGTCTGGACAGATTTCGATGAAATTTGAAAAGAAAATAGCTTATACCCTGGATTAACATATAGGCCTATTTCATCCTGGAAAGTTTAAAAGTAAACAAGAAAATAACGATAATCGAAATTTACGCGGACGAAGTCGTGGGCAGAAGCTAGTTTTATTATAATAGGTGATAATTTTCTCTTCTGAGCCTCTATTTAACTCTGTAAAACCAAGCCTTTGACGTGTTATGATTATTGTTTTTAACTCGGCCGCCATTACTGTCAACTATTAAGAGCTATCAAAATGTTGACAATACGAAAACACTTCAAAAACAATATAGGTAAGGTTACCGCGTAGAATCGGGCTTTGAATGCATTTTCTTTGTTGCGTTTTATAATAAAAAAAATAAAAATCATTTATTATCAGATAATTCAAATCCATATTTTGTTTCCACACCACAACATGTAATTAAATAATATACAACGTCGTACTTAATTCTGTTAACAATTTTATGTTTAATTTAATAATAATTTATTTTTCTCTCATCATTAATTTAATTTTTTGTTGACTAATTTTTTTTTTTGAAACTAAGTAAGGCGTGGCTCCAGGACAGGACCTATTACTTAGCCTCCGCTGCTCGTCCGTCCGTCTGTCTGTCAGCAGTTGGTTGGTTTTATCTCATGAACCGTAATAAGTAGACACTCAACACTTTGACGAAGCCTGTATTTCTATTGCCGTTATATTAACAAATAAAAATAATAATAATTAAGATGGCCCCCATGCAGGTATGGTACGGAACCCTTCGTTTGCGTATCTGTCTCGCACACAGCCGTTTTTTTTTTCAACTTTTTGAAAGGAAGTTAAGAATATGTATCATACAACAAAATTTGTTTTTTTTTTATGATGAAATAATATTTCACAATTAGCTTTAATTACGCATAGAACAATTTGAGACATGTCCCAAATACTAAAATATTTTGCCACAAAATATTAAACAAATCGGGAATTCATTTACATATTTAAAGTTTTCTTAGCTTCTAGGTCTTGTCGTCACCATACCAACACGCATTGCACTTGCATTGTTTGGAATAAGCACCGTTCTTGCACAAACAGTATGCAATGTATTTAAAAATTGTCTCGTCGCATTGCCATCTTGTTCTCAGTTCTTTTTATTCTGATTTACTTCGTTTATTTTATTTTTATGTGTTCGTGCACCTGTGTTTTTAAACACAGAACATGAATTGACTTTTTATCTCTTTTTAAAATGTATACATATTATTTACAGGTATTTTATAAAACAAAACTGTTCAATAGATAAAATCCCCCGAAAAAAATGGCGAAATAATATCTCTTAATCGGCTCTACCGATTTTGATGAAACTTAGCTATAAAGCATCCCGATCGTACTAGCTTCCTTTAAAGAAAAACACAACCAATTCGGTCCATTTATTTGGGAGGTACGATGCCATAGATAGAGTCATCAATAGACGGACAAATGAGGTGCAAAAATGTAAACATATCTAGTTACAGTTTACCGAAAACTGAAACTGAATTCAAAATGGCCATAAACCTTACGTTTGGCAAATTGTTTAATTATAAAGTAAGGCATTGTTTAAATGAATAAACGAATAAAATTTTGGTATACATAAATAAATGAGCGTGAGTATTTCTTCCTGAGTCTTGGACGTTTCCTATGTATTTAAGTAAGTACTTTTCTATATAGGTATATTTATCGTTGTCTGTACTAGACAACTTAGTACAATTTGTGTGACATTGTCCCATGATTTATTTATTTTTAAATAATTAAACATAAAGATAAGATAAAAGATAAAAGATGTTTATTCAGTAAGTAGGCCGCACGGGCACTTTTACACGTCAAAAATCTACCAGCGCTTCGCAAGAGACCACTGCTAAGAAGAAACGCCGCAAGAAACTCAACAGTCAGTCGTTTTTTAAACATTGCTTATGATATGATATTGTACAACGAAAAAAAAACTTAACCTAGCATTATATAAATCAATGAATGTAACAAAAATATGTCTATATATATCAGACATACTAAAGAAAACCTCACAACCATGAGACATTTAATTCCCTTCGCTATCTTCCTGTAAGATATCTCAAGGAATCCACTCTCGACTCATATCAAGTCTTTGCGTTCAATTTAAGCTCAAAGGCATAGTGGGGCATCATACCGTGAATTCCACGAATGGCACTCGTTTACGGACAAAGACGCCATTTTGCGAAGGCCGGAATGACAACAAAATGGCCGCCGGACGACGAACTTTTGCGCTAACGACTTCCTTGCGTGCGAGTTGATGGTTTCATTTAATGTATTTGGTGTTTTTAAGCTGTGTAATTTAGGGTGAAGTTATAATTATTATGTTTTTTTCAAAGTTTTTTCTTCCGTAATTACCCTTACTTTTTAGTAAAATTCCAAGAATATGAAAATGGATTTGGTACTGTCCGAATTTTCAACTTGCATCCTTGATTCCTAATTCTAGCAAACATCTTTATCACAGTTAGGTGTGTGTGATAAACAGAGTATGTCTGTATAAAATTAAAGATTTGTCAGGATTGTAGCAGGTGGAAAGAAGTGGCTTACCCCTCTGGGCAACAGGCGTGACTAAATGTGTATGTATGTCTGTATAAAAAAAATATGTTTTTACAGACACTTAGAGACTCGTCAGGAAATGCTATTATAATTATTATATAATATCAGTATGCTACTCAGTAAAATATAAACATAAAAAATATCTACGCAGGTATGATTCAGATCGTCCAAAATCGTCCGGCACGGTATCGTTGAAGTACTGTTGAAAAAGATCGGAAGAATTTTCAGACATCCTGTATATTTTTACAAAGATCAGTTGTAAAAGTTCTGTTTCAAAATACAAAAAATAAAATCTACATTTTGCAAGCAAGGTTTGTTGTGATTTAGTACACTAAAAACTCTGTTTTTTTTCTATCAAAATTGCAAAAATCACAGCATATGCATCGGTTTGACGTGATCTAGATTGTCATTTGGTTCATGGCCTTTTGTTTATACAAATTTGACAGATTATAATCAGACAGGTTTGTTAGCTTTCTTGGAATGCAAGGCTCATCTGCAGGGTCACTGCTTTTATCACTAACATATATTTTTCAGTATTGTATAGTAGGGGAGACCGGAGAGCTTATTGTCAAACGCACTCGCAATCGCAACCGGCCTCAAAGTGGAGCAATTGTTTTCATTTTGTATGCAGACAAGCATTCGATTTTCAAAATGAAAACAATCGTGATTGCGAGTGCGTTAGACAATAAGCCCTCTGATATGGTTGTCACGCGGGTTGGTGGTCACAGCGACCATAACAGAAAACTGAACGAACGAAAAGATCATCGACCGGTGGCGAAAGACCGCGAGCGCTATATCTCCCTCCCTACTTCACCTCAGTCTGCTCCAGAAATTCTGGATAGCCGGTGGATGGCCGCTGTGACAACCAACCCGTGTGACAACCATTCCTGATCTCCCCTATGGTTAGTTAAATGAACCCAACCTCGAGGGCTTATTGTCTGACGCACTCGCAATCACGATCGTTTTCATTTTGAAAATCGAAGGCTTGTCTGCATACAAAATGAAAACAATTGCTCCAGATTGAAGCCGGGGCGATTGCGAGTGCGTTAGACAATATAAGCCCTCAGGACTGTAGAATCATTGTAAAGCCCCTCACACACTAGACCTCGCGTATAATGTTGTCTTAACGCAGAAATTCTTTATCAAAAAACCCATTCTTTCGGCATCCATCTTTTCAAATCAGAAGCTAATATATCGCACAATAGAATAGAAACACAATAGGCGTCCGCGTCGTTAGTTGCACGAGATTTATCCGTCTCTCATTACGGTAAGTTACTGCTCGCCTTGTCGGCCCCACGTGTGCGGGACCGGTAAAATGGTGCTGCGGGATTAGTGGAATATGCCCTGATATATTTCTAATTTAGGATTTCTTTCATTGAAATGTTTAAATTGAATATGTTCAAAAAGAGATTAAAATGGTGATAGATACTAAAATTATTAGAACAGTCTTATTTATACACGTCGATATTTTCTTACTAAGCACATGTTTATTGATTTATGGCCATTCTAGATAAGAAAATCATTAAATAAAGATTGTAATTTTGAAGTTATTCGTTTTAAACAGGTAACCAGTATTTTTGAAATGAGCTTTATAAAATACATTGCAAAAAAAATAGTTTGTGTGTGTGTGTGTGTGTATGTGAGTATGTTTGTTGTACCTTGATGCTAAAATTGTTGAACGAATTTGTATGAAATTTAGAATGGTGATAGCTTATACTTTTGATTCACACACAGGCTAACTTTGATCGTGAAAAACGAAACTGTTCCCGGAGGATGGCGAATTAGAAATTTTCTCATAATCTAATCCTAATTTGTAATGCTTAATGAATCGGAGTACGATCATTATTTTCACTTTTAACCAAGAATCATTACAAAAACAGGGTTCATTGACCCCATATTTATATTTCCGTGTCATTTATTACAATAACAAAAGAAAAAACCTTACATGCCATCTAGCCAGCGGCATTTTACCCGTGCACAGTCACTGGCACGTGTGTGCAGTCTTTATTAGACCGGTCTCAACAAATAGCCCGTTTCGTGTGTGCCAGCCCTTATGACGTGCATATGACACCCTTTGTTCTGTTTGGCTAAATTTAAATTAAGTCAGGGATGTTGGGTTTAAACTAACACGTTTGTTTACATTCCGAGAACGAGGTGAGGGTGTTGATATTATTAATTTATTGTGTATTTAGACAAGAAGCGATATCTTACTAATATGTATACAGTTTGATTCACAAGAGCTGGCATGGATTGAATGACTGAACGAAAGTATATAAGTGTGTAAAATAATAACAGAGGCCCTACTTTGAAAATGGAAGTTCGAAGTTACGTTAGCTTCATCCCTGTCACTCGTCATTCGAGACTAAATCGAGGGAAAGGGATGAAGCTAACGTAACTTCGAACTTCGAATTTCAAAGTAGGGCCTCAGGTTTTCGGTTTGAAATTTGAACATCGGTTCAAAGGATGGCGCTCACACAGTGATAGGTGTCATTACTTTTGTTCTTTCCTTTGTGCCAGCTTTAGTGAATCAACCTGTACATCTACTAATTATAAATAATAAATATTAGGGGACAATCTCACACTTACTGACCTAGTCTTTTGTACTATGGGTACTAGGGAAAAAACATACATGAATACAAAGAAAACATCCAAGACTCTGGAACAAATACTCGCGCGCATCACACAAATATCTGCCTTTAACGGGATTTGAACCCAGGACCGCTAGCTTTGTAGTCACTACCTATATATATAAAACTTACCGATAGTCGATGAAATTCAACGTTCAACTCTATTGACGTTCTCTATTTTTGCCACAATTCCGCCCTCTGATAGTAATCTCCATGTTTTGCCAACTCTGTGGACTAAGTAGCCTCTATGATGTTGGCACATAATTTGTGAACATAGAGGATGTTCACACCACAGAACAGAAAAAACAGTAGAAGTGTCAAGTGGGCGTGTAACGTGTGGCATAGTTATGCGGAGTTCCGCATAACCTACCATACTTTTGCCGCGATCGCTTATTTCAATATTTCGATATTTAAATATTTCTAAAATATGAAATAAATCCAGAAGCATGCCTTATTGTGCTATTTTGGAGTGTAAAAACGATAGCCGCACCTAAAACATTTTCCATGGTGGCGTGTTGTTTTTATGATAGTTTGAGTATTGGCGACAACAGGTCTCATACTAAGCGAAACTCATGCCACTTCCACTGTTTTTTCTATTCCGTGGTTCACACATTACGTGCCAACGACCCGATAGTAAGGTTCACTGTTTGTAGCAGATTTTCGCTACATAGCGGAAATATGCTGCTACGGGCTACAGCGTAGCACTCGTAGCATTGCTGGCACAGAATGTGTTAACCGGCGGTGTAACCTATATACCGGAGCACAACGAAGCAAACTCTGCAAAGGGGCAGGTTAGTAGGCGTAGTGGAGTGGTATGGTACTTTTGGTTATATTGACGATTTAATAATGAAAACAAAATTCAGCACTTTGTTGCAGTTGAGGTATATGAACTAAGAGGATCTATTATTGCCTGCAATTATTAAGTCTATGTGCTTCAGGACTTTTTTTTTAAGTTTTCAACTGGTAATACCTACATCTGACTTATGATTATCTAATTATAGGAAGCCACATCTTACGCCAATAAATATGCAAATTGAACTACAGCATGCATCAAAAACTTGCTAATAAAGTAAAAATTAAATATAAAAAGAATATTGAAAGACATACCAACATATAATATCATACTATGATTAAGACTAAGACTTTCAGAAAACCATGGACAGAGAAATAGCTGTGGACCCAGATACAATCATGGCAGGCGGGTAAACTAATTGCTTAAGAGCTCAAACTAAAGAAACTAAACTACTATAAATATTTAAAGAATTACTATCTTAAACAAATTCTACTTATCTTACCGCCTATTTCACAATCGGCAAGTAAAGCATATTTGACAGATAAATTGAGCCCTTTCTCTTTTTTACACTTAAAAATATACAAGAAGAGAGCCAACTTTAAATGGCAGATATGTTTACTCGTCGATTGTGAAACAGGCCCTTAGTATAAACTAAATATAAAGTACACAAATACATAAAGTAGGTACAAAATCGCTTGGTTTTATAACTTTATTTTTAAAGGCTTGTCTTACCAAGTAATTAAGATATTTCGTTGGGGTCGCGCTAAATCCCGAGAGGGTCTGATAAGGCGCCGTAATTTTGAGGTCCGCCTCCAACCGGATCCAACCGGATTGCACCGGATTGGGACTTCCGAACGCTATGAATACATTAGCATTAGTTATTGGGGGAATAAAGTTTTTGTATTGATTATTGGTTAATAAATAACGAATAAGAGGCTTGTGATGGTATTAAATTGTTGCTAGTGGTTGAAGATTTATGACAGAAAAAAATATATTTCGAAGTCTTTTTTAGAGTAATAATGTAGGAACTTTAGAATAATCCTAAATAAAAACCTCTTACATATTTTTACACAATTAAGTTAGGATTTTTTATGTATGGATGGTTGTCTCTCAATACCGCATAAAGAGTGAACCAATTGGAATTTAGAACACAAATAGTCCGTATCCATAATCAGCTCATAAGATACGTTGTGTCCGGAAAAAAATCTGTTACCGAAAAAAACAAAAATATATCGCCGGTTTTAACTGCCTAGAATCTCGGCCTAAATTATCATGAACCTAATCACAACTACCTACGAGTTTTTTAACTGAAAGTAAATGCCACAGATATAAATCTTTACGTCTATTTTGGTAACATAACAGCGGAGCGGCTCGAACGCTCCGCGGCCTTACCCTAAAACGTATTGTAAAATCTATTTCGATTTCTTAACATTTTCTTAGCTAAGTAAAATAATGCAGTCGCCAGGAAGATCTCATTAGGGGAGACGTTTGTCTTTGCCGACTGTACTGTATTGTAGTTTCAAGAGAGTTGCGCTTACAGAAAATACTCGAGTATTTCGTACTTCATTAAACGAAATACTTTAATTATGATCTTATTAGTTAAAAAGTCAACTTAAAAATTAGGAGATTTATACCTAGGTAGTTTTACACGAATGGATCAGATGGGTGGAAATGTATACAATGTGAGTAACATAATAGATACAGGGTTTGAAATTAGAACTGCGTTAAAAGGACGGCACTCTCACAACTATAATGTGACGTTAGAATCGGTCATTCCATTCATCGCAGCTTTTGTGGAACAAGCTATAAGTCTATACCAAGGACTCCATAGTTAGAAAAAAATTGGTTGATGTTATACTTTTTGGCATTGTCAATATAAATCAATATCATACAACTTTACTGTGTCGTTAACAATAGTATTGTAATAGGGGTAAAAACGAGTAGATGCCTTCTAAGAGTATTATTTTGATTAACTCTATTTTTAATTTATGAATTGTTTTTTTTACTGCCATGTCAGAAAATTTTAAGACATTCTAGCACGTGTATTTTGAATTTGGTTGAATATTTCTTCAACTAGTTAGCCTTTGCATTTTAGTCGGTAAATAGGTCTCAAACAAATTAGAAATGACATCCGGTCTTTATTGTAGATTTTAATGTAACTAAATGTCACCGTTGTAAATTTTTGTAAATTGAAAAAATATATATATATATATATATTCCTATTGTATAGCTAACCAAAGAAAGGATGCTGTATGTACCTACATCCAGCTTGTTAAAAGTAATAAAAATTCAAAATAAATACCTAGTATTTTTACTGTAACAAGAGTATCAAGTATCACGCCATCACTATTCTTTCACCAGTATAGCTTCTGAGAACCGGCAACGTCTTTTGTTTAGTCAATGAGTGCAATTTAGTTTCGAATATCGGGACTTCTTGTGAATTCTTTTCTCGAATTTAATTCGGTTATTCGTAATTCTTATTCGTTTTGGTCCGTTTGTTATGTTTGCCTAAAGTTACTATGAGACTTTTGAAGTTAAGCACGTATTGTTGTTAAATTACGTGGATATAGGGTGTTCCGAGCGCAGAAAATTTCAAGACTCAATCTCCATTTATCTCTTAGTCTCAATTTTTTTTATAATTCCCTGCACTATTCACTATTTATTGACATTTTTAATTAAGTCGGCGCCAGGTATTAGGAGGCGGGGACCACTGAAAACTAGCGCCGTGGCTTGCCATGGCATAATGCTCCCTATTTGACCCAATTTGGAACTTTATTTATTTATTATCTAAGTTCTTTAAGTTGTAATGATTATTATAACAACACCCTCTATCATAATACCATTAGAATCGATTTTGCTCTTAAAACAATATGACCGACTAAATGCTCATTTTTCTACGAAAAATATTCTTAGAAAGATTTGCACAGTAATTACTTACAATATTGCCGGGAAGATTGGCAAAATTACTGCCAGTAACATCACACCATTTCTTGCCCAAGATAAAACCTTTGTAATGATGAAATCTCCACTCACGTTTGCTCCATAAAAGTCTCAAATGCCTACAATGGAGCGAGCAGTTACGCCTATTAGTAATTAACTCTATTTGCTCGATTCCATTCGAACAGAAGGGTTTTATAGACCATTTGGTGGACTCAGCACGCTTCGCTAGTAAACCTTGGGCGCACTGAATGCGTAGCGATAAGTTGAGTTTCCGAAGTATCTATTACGTAGTAAGCGTGAAAAATATCAAGCTCCTAAGACCAGGAACATTCTACAAACGATAATGACCACTTAAATCTAACAAAATGATATTTATCTACACTCATATCATAAGTCCTCTATAATGCGTTCAGAATCCGTAGACAATGACCAGCATTACTTGATACAATTTTACTATGATATGTTTTCTTATCTGTAGCTGTAATGAAAAGTTAAAATTACGATACAACTTTTAATAAAGTAATGCTGTTCAAATTTGGAACAACTTCCAAAACCAACAAAATTCAAACAGGGGGCCAATTCTAGTATCAATTGAACGTCGACTCGGTATATTTGAAGTAAAGTGTCGTACGCCATTTTGATTTCGAATGACATTAGAATAGGGACTTTGTTAGTTTGTCTAGGATTTAAAAAAAACATTCATATTCGTGACACAGGTTAGCTTTGCCGCCATGTTTGTTCTGCCGCCTGAACGCATCTTAGAGTACTTATAATATGTGTGTAGATAAAGTAATGTATGTAACTGTACATAATTAGGCCTTAAAACACTCGTGTGATCTTATTATGAAACTCGCCTTCAGCTCTCTTTATGTATCGGTTACATAAAATACTATTAGGCCTAAGGTATCACGGTAAGATGTACTCCTGGTTATAGGGTCATTGGACACCTTCATCTGAATGGAACTCAAATTAGAACAGCTTGATGAACTGGATTCCTTCAAGAAGACTTTACTCTATGATATCTCAGTCAAGTTATTTGATTGCATAGCTATATCTTAAGTAGATGATTACATTTTTTCATCATATCAGCCTGTTGCAGTCCACTGCTGGACATAGGCCTCCCCCAAGGAGCACCACAGCGCGCGATCTCGCGCCCTTTGCATCCAGTCACTGCCAGCTGCCTTCTTCAGGTCATCGGTCCATCTAGCCGGGGGGCGTCCTACACTACGTTTGCCTAAGCGTGGTCTCCATTCGAGAACCTTCCTGCTCCACCTCTCGTCGGTTCTGCGACAGACATGGCCAATTACTTTTTAACTTTGTTTCTTTTATATATGGGAGTTAAATGTTAACTTTTAAGGATCCCTCACACCAGAAATTAACACTGCGTAGGTAAATGAAGCTACATCAAAATTGACGCCATACGCCGCGCATTGACGCGTAACTACTATTCAGCGAAAGCGTTCTATTGCAGGGCAACCCAAATTTAAACATTTTAGATCATCAGATCTTTAATGGTTGTCACTTTAAAGTTTACGTGCTTGTGTCATTTAGTACCAGTTTCACCAAACGATGTTAAATTTAATCAATGCTAAGCGACTGTTAGTTCATACATATTGACAGCTGTTAACGCTCTAATTGTCTGTAAGTGATTAACGTGAATATTCCATATAATACTCACAATTTTTTTGTTGCTGATTTATTGTGCTGTTTCACAGTCAAAAAGTGTTTGAATCCATGACTTTTTTATTTTTGTCTAATTAAGGTTTAATAATATCTAAATCCTCATTCACCTGCATCGCAAGCAGATAAAAATCAAGTCACATTTATTTTGCCTCCTATTTCTTATAAGTTACACGAGGCTCTAGTTTCGCTTTTAGTGTATCCCTGAGTTTAAAGGGGGGATTGTTAGAGCATTTGTGTAATTGCCCCAAGCGAGACAATTTTTATTACTGCTTGGATACCTTGTTACACTTGTTAGTTTGATGGAGCAATTGTACTAATAGAAGTGGCATTGCAATCGCTTTTGTGTTGCCATGTGAGTAGCAAAGAGTCTGGAGCAAAAAACATTTATAATATAAATTTTAGTTGCTCGTAGTACTTCTATTTTAAAGGTTTTCTGCGGTTACATTTTGTCACAAATAAACGTGATTACAAAAACAACAAAAAAATGAAAAGTACTTTTTCCAATTTTAAAACATTTACAGGAGCTGTGTTCTACTCGGTAAAAGCATATAACTAACGTTTTGTCAACGTTAATTACTGCTCTTATTGACCTGACAGTAATAATGGCTGCCAAGTTAAAAACAATACGACGTAGCAATATGTTTTTACCGACTAGAACAGAGCCCCAGAAACGGCGTTTACAATATCAACGGCAAAGGCAAAAACAAAACCTAGCGAATGTTACATTTATTTACGTATAAATTCGCTTTAAAAGCACATTGTGGAAGCATTTCCAGTTCCACAGTACAGCATTCCTTACATTTTGCTCTGCTAGCCAAGTTGCCACAGTTTATGTAGTTCGAGTCGGAATGCGCGAGATCGTGAGAAATTATAAGAGAATTTGCAGAGTACAAGATTCTTTGTTCTGTAATAGTTTAGTCTGTGTACAAGCCAGACGCTTGGAGCGAAAAATAAAAAGTTTTCGGGCTAGTACGCATTGCATACGGACTGTTAGGGTAACCAACCGTAAAAACTAAAGTTTTGCTATATAGGATTCCGTAATTTAAATACATGTGACCGTCCAAAGGTCCCTATGGTGGCTGGCGGTAACGCTGTTCTTTTTCTTGTAACTAGACAAATAATAAAGCAACAGTTATAAGAACGGCGTAACCACCTGCCACCATAACGTCCCTTTTAATTTGGACGTCCACAAATGGTATCTTTGCCAATTCGTCCCGTATGTCTGTCTAATCATTATGCCAGTTCCAAAACTAAACACGTAAAGTGGAGACAGAAAACAAAAAGCCATTTAGAGTTTGCGTCAGGTACCGTTAGTTCCCGTACGTCTGAGCTTTCATTGTTGTTTAAAACTATTCCGCGGTTCCGCGGTACGTTGGTCTTTGCGGAAATCTGCCCGACGCTCGTTTACGTGCTGGAATCTTTGAGGTTTTAGGCGCTGTAAAGACTAGGACATAACCTGTTCGGGTCGGGTAGGGTGATGGAACCAGTAATGAACAAGTACCAATGATGGACACTTGATTTTCATGTTATAGAAGATAAGGTTTACTAATTTATTTTGGGACATTTGATTAAGAGTTCAGTGTCCATTATTGGTGCCTTCAGCTAAAAGTGTCCAACATTGGTGCCGTCACCCTACCTTTTATTTTACCATAACAACTTTCAACGAATTTATCATCACGTTGAGTTTTCATTACATCGATAGGCATTTCTCGCCGTATGAGTAAATTTTTTTGGTAGTCACCAGTCTATAAATACTAATCTAACCTACGTAATTAATGTTTAAGATATCTTGAAAAGATCATGGTTTCAGTAGAAAATAGCGTCCAATGAAATGATATTCAATGAAATGATACAATCGATGAAGTGAAATTCGATAAAATAATGGGTCGGGAAAGTGTGTGTAAGTATTTTACAAAAATAATGTTTCAGCATTACGGTTGCGTTCATGTACATTCCACCTTAAAATAGTAGTTTATGCGACCGGAGCATATGATAGCCATTAACACACGAGTGTGGTTTTATAAAACGAGCCAAAAGGCGAGTTTCATAATAAGGTCGCACGAGTGTTTTAATGCCTAATTATATGTAAAGTCGCATACATAACTTTATCTACATGCATATCATACGTTTTCTACAATATGTGAGAAACCTGTCTTTCGTCGGCCACCGATACTTTAATGGCATGCAATACTTTAATGTTAACATTAAAATAAAACCACATACAATACAGCTTTCTTAATAAAGGCCATTTGCTTATCGTTTCTGAACATATTGTGGAATATTTATATTATGGATGTACATAAAGCTACTTCTTATGCGAACCGAACGTAGCCTTAATTAGTGGGGTGAAACTTCAAGCATTGATAATATTAGACCAACAAAATATGCATTGTCTTTACCCATATTGTTACGGTATTGTCAATGCTATGACAGCTATTATTAAATTATCAGTAAAAGCGGCAGAGTTAAAAACAATACGATAACAATAGGGGTAAAATCAATGTAGAATAAGGCTTCTGTGTGCTCGTATTTACTTTAAAATACTAGGAGTACAGAATTACAAGGATATTATTCCTTTCCCACTGGTGTAGCCAAAATCTCGAAGGTCAAATTTAAGACACCATCTGCTTCAATCTGCATGCCTAGTACCTAAATTCTAGCTATCACCGATAGACTCGGAATGTCTGATTAGCCCGCGGTCAACGCAGACTAACTTGCAGAGCTTCTCGAAACTTCTTACATAAATTAACACTCTGGATTGAGGTCTAACCCTAATGCTAGTAATTTAGTAAATTGGGAGGTAGCTCGTTAGTGTGGTGTTATCGTTAACTAAACGGAGAAATTATACGTTTACGGTTACAATAGGCTAGACAAGTTTTTTTGCTTTGAGTAAAAAAAAGTATGGTCAAAAAAATACATTATTTTTTTTGGCAATTTTATCATCTTCTTGTAACTAGAGAGCAAATTAACACCATTAAATTGCCACCTTCCAACTCCATCATCCGATCAGGGTATTGATTCTCTCAAAAGCAAAGGTGAGCGAATGCAGGAGTGAAGTCCAAGCGACGAGTTTAAGTAGTCCCGTCAGAGCGAGCAAAACACATATTAGCGCGTGCATTCTCAATTAGGCAACCTTATACGTTCGAGAAGCCATGCTGCCAAATTGAATACACGCGCTGAAATGTGTTTTGTTCGTTTTGACGGGACTACTTAAACTCGCCGCTTGCACATCACTCCTGCGTTCGCTCACCTTTGCTTATGAGAGAATCACTACCCTGTAGTATGAGAGTGACCGTACTCGTTTGAATCGAAAGCTCTGTCCTTCACAATATTGTAATAGACAGCATTTGACTCTCTAGTGAGCATAGTCACTGTTACCATAGTGTCTGTAACTCATGGTAAGGGTATATTGTTATCGTATTGTCAACGTTACGACAGCTCTTATTTACTTGATAGTAATGGCAGCCGAGTTAAACACGATACGGTAAATTGTCAAAGACAATATGGTTTTACCCAGTAAAATAGAGACCGTGCTCTTAGACATCATATTATTTTAATGTCATTAAATTTACTTGTGTATTACTTTCAGCAAATTCCAATAGATAGATAGATAGTGAATGTTTGTTACCCCTTCCCGCTGAAACTGCTGTACGGATACGAAAGATATTTTCAATGGAAAAAGTCCTTATTCAGAATTGACATAATACTTTATATCCTGGAATAAGTGACAGTTCCTAAGGGAAAAGCTAGTAAGATTTAAATTATATCGATATCGATTTCTATAGAGAATAGAGAATAGCCTACCCAGAATTTGACTGTTATTAATTATTATATCGCATACCAATCCGAATTCATCAAATACGTACGGACGTTGCGTAATACCTACATAACTATATTACAAGCCACGAGGTAAGTAGCAATGCGTAGACAGCTGTTGTAGGTAGTCAAACATACTCGTAGTGAGTTAAATTAAATTTATTAAATTCCTATTTTTACAAGTAAAGAAATTTATTGCTTGTATATCACCTTTAAAATGTCTCTGAGTGCGGCGGTGTCACGTTTTTTAGGGTTGCTTACAAAAATATACGATTTTTCCGCCGTTTTTTGCTTTAAGACTGCGCCGAGCAAACGTCTAATTATAATTGGCGTCCAGTGGCGCCCTCATCACTATTATTGTGTTTTCTAATTAACTAAAGAATTTCCTTGCAATCGGACGATGCTTTTTTGTAGAGCAAGTAAAAACACAATTTATGGGATACGTAACAAACTTTGATAACAATTACCCTATGAGTAGTCAGCTTAACGGGAAAAGGTGGCCACTTTTTTCCGTTAAGTTGATAAATCAAAGGTCAATTGTTATTAAACTATGTGATATGTCCTATAAGTTGTGTTTCCATTTGTAGTACAAAAATGCACCGTCTGATTTTAAGAAAATACTTTATTTTATTAGAAAACACAATAATAGTCATGAGGGCGCCACTGTACATCCGGCGTACGCTCGGCGTAGTCTTAAAGCCAATAATGATTTAAAGCCAAATATATGGTAACAATAAAATACCGTTTCCCTCCTTATCTCAGAAGTTTATGGACCAGAAAATGGGAAAAAATCCTGGTTAAAATATAATTATTCCTATTTTACACGAAAAATAAAATGAAGTTGTTAAATTTTACAGTTTTGGAAAAAATATTAAAAAACTTTAAAAATCTGTACTAAAATTGAGGCTGGTCAAAATGGAGCTTATTGCATAGAAACATTAATAAATAAAGTTTATAACAAAATGAGTATTTTCTTTTGCGTTTTCCAACCATGTTATCTTAAATACAGAACCCTCGGTGAGCGAGTCCGACTCGCACTTGATCGGTCTTTTTGTTTATATTTAGTTCATCCAAAATTAAGAACTAGTTTTTGTGGCAGTGGCAGTGGGTGTACCAGCTGCAATCGCTCAGCTACATGCAGTTTAGTTCGTGCATGTTGGTAGTTTTTGTTGGGTACCATCTTGTGACCCAGTAGTTTCGGAGCAGACTACCGACAGCGAGCGACCGTTATATTTGATAAAACAGAGGGCTTATTGTCTAACGCACTCGCAATCAAGATCGTTTTCATTTTGAAAATCGAAGGCTTGTCTGCATACAAAATGAAAACAAGTGCTTCACTTTGAAGCCGGTTGCGATTGCGAGTGCGTTAGACAATAAGCCCTCAGGACTGAGCTGTATTGTCTAAACTGTATTAGTAAGTAAGTAATTGTGGACCAGGGACCTAAAATAACTTTTTGAATGTAATTATAAGACTTGCTATAAGACTTCGTTTTTGGAAAGAGAAGAAAGGTAAGATAAAAGGGTGTTAAGGGATTAGGAAAAAAGTTAGTTTTTACTTGTCTATTGTAAATGGTGGAATATGGTAACGTTTATAAAACTAAGGTATTGTAAACTATAAATTCAATTACGTTTGTTGCGAAGGAAATAAAATTTTATTTTCAATTTAAAAAAATATCTACCATGTCCGAACGCAAACCATCAAACTTCCCTTAAAACAATAATGTACAGTCAACAGCATAAAAAAGTGATCATTTATGTACCTTGTCACTTTGAAAGTGTTTGAAATGTTATACAAAATTGTGAAATGATTGAAAGCGACAAGGTTCAGAAATTATCACTTATTTATGCTGTTGACTGTACAGTCAAAGTCATAAATATATACAGGGTGGAAAAAACGAACGCCACATGCACGACCAGCAACTACCTTAAATATTGAAAATAGTAAATTCTACGCAAAAGAGACCTTTATTTTTGAAAAAAAAATCCTGCACTTATGGATTTTTGAAAATTCGCGTGCCTTAACCGGGAATCAAACTGGTCGAATATGATAAAACAATAAAGTAGTATTCATTTTACGGTCTTTTTTTATTTTAAAGGTATAAACATGGTACATAAATGATCACTATCACCCTTTCGATCTGTATCATAAAATACGACTATTGTTTTGTCATATTTGACCGTAGTTCTAACTTGAAACTCGAAAAGAGACGTAAATAAGCTTATATTTAGAATTATCGTAATTCATAAAAAGTTATTTGACGTAAGTAACTATAAAGTGAGTAACACAGTGGATGTTGATGTCCCCGCCTTTTCTATGGTAATGGTGCAATTTACCACTGAGTTACCATGATTCTTCAACGGTAACTGAGTAATTTGAGAGTTAGTTTTTTAACAACCATTAAACTTAAACATTCTAAGTTTGTCACTAATACACTGGATAACATCTTAGCCTGGTTGTGCAAAATGTGGTCACAGAATTATAAACAAGTTTTTGGAGTTTTTGACTATGGGAATGAAGGCGTGAGTTTATGTATGTATGTATGTGTATGTGTCTAAGTTTATGTTATTTATTTAGAACCGGATTCATAATTTGGTATACTTTTATCGGACGAGAACAAAATATGTACACTGAAAAGTAGAATGGCCCTAATACAAACAATTTACATTAATTCTACATGCCCCGCCTACGTCTTGTCTTCCCATAAGTTTCCTTTAACTTAAATTACTTTTACATGCAAGACGAGAGCTGCACATGCAAATCGTTGGCTAAGTTTCAGAATGCATAATGCTTGCATGCGCAATTGAAGAGGCATAAGTGCAATGTCGGAAAGTGAAGCTCGACATTCGATGCCCGGTTATGCAAGTTTCAAGGAAAATCGACACTATTTTGGGTTCTTGGCAATGGAAGGAGTTAAGTACAGTCAGCTTTGAAGGTAACTAATTTGGTTGATAAGACGCGAACAGTTAAACGTGGTTGGTTGTTAGGCGTTTGTGTTTCTCTGTGGTCTAATTATTTCATTTAAAAATGTAAAATGTTTACCGTGTGGTTGCCGGGTTCGAATAGTGCCACTCCATGTCTTCCCGTGGATGTCGTAAGAGGTGACTAAGGGAATGGCTTGTAGTACTGTCAGCTGATGGGCTTGCAACCTGTCACTAATACGCTAGTAAACATCCTAGACTATGTGTGCAAAATGTGGTTACCGACTTATCAACAAGTTTTTAAAGTTGTAGATAATTCTGTAGCTTTGCCTACCCCACTCTGGGATTACAGGCGTGAAGTTATGTATGTATGTAAAAATGTTTAAGTTCCAACTTGTTTGTTTTTGAAAAAAAGTAATATAAACAGTATCTTCTTTATCTTCTCTTGCCAAAGTTTTGTTTGGAACTTATCAAAAACCTACTTCTAAATGAAACTCTGCCTAAAAATGTAACCGTTTCAACTAAATATTTAAAGTCCGTTCCTACTCTCCGACCACGGAATAGAAAAAACAGTGGAAGTGGCATGAGCTTCTCTTAGTATCAGACCTGTTGTCGCCAATAAGTACTCAAACTATCATAAAAACAACACGCCACCGTGGAAAATGTTTTTGGTGCGCACAATAGCACAATTAGGTATGCTTTTGAATTTATTTCCTATTTTAGAAATATCGCAATATCAAAATAACTAAATAAGCGATCGCGGCAAAAGTCTGGTAGGTTGCGCGGAACTCCGCATACCTAACTATGCCACACGTTACACGCCCACTTGACACTTCTACTGTTTTTTCTGTTCTGTGTCTCCGACCCACTTGAAATGTCTTTGATCCTAAACATAAAATAATAAGACCGCCCAACAAACAATTACGTGCCCAATTTATTATCCCCTAAATATAAGTAAATATTTTATGATCTGATGTCTTTGTCTTGTTTATTCTTGATGATGTCTTTGTCTTGTTTATTCTTGACTAGAGGACGCCCGCGACTTCGTACGCGTAGAATTAGTTTCCCGCTACTCCCCATTTCTTCACGTTGGGGGTCGATTTTCGGAAAATCCTTTCTTAGTGCTCACTTACATCATGAAAGGAACCTCTGTACCAAATTTCAAGTTTCTATGTACAGTAGTTTCGGCTGTGCGTTGATACATCAGTCAGTCAGTTTAGCCTTTTATATATATAGATAAGTTTAGTAGGGCAGTCTTGGGATTAGCAGAGACTTTGTTCTGTGTTTGAGATTGTCTTGGCTATCCTACTCATATTATAAATGTGTGTGTGTGTTAGTTTGTCACTCTTTCATGCTGCAATTACTGTACGGATTTGGATGAAATTTGAAATGAAAATAGCTTATACCCATTAACATGACATTGTACACATGTATTTGTAACATTGTAATGAATAAATATAATAATTTTGACCTTGGTCGCAAGTTTCATCGAAAAAGTAAGTAGCTCGCTTTCTTTGGTACATGCTTATTATGAAACCGCTATTAGTTTGGGATTGGAATAGCTGTCAATTCATATGCACTTTGACGTTAGTATAATGGTAAAACCACGGAATAGAAAAAACAGTGGAAGTGGCATGAGCTTCGCTTAGTATCAGACCTGAGGGCTTATTGTCTAACGCACTCGCAATCGCAACCGGCTTCAAAGTGGAGCAATTGTTTTCATTTTGTATGCAGACAAGCCTTCGATTTTCAAAATGAAAACGATCGTGATTGCAAGTGCGTTAGACAATAAGCCCTCAGATGTCGCCAATACTCAAAACATTATAAATACAACACGCCACCATGGAAAATGTTTTTGGTAAGGCTATCGTTTTTACATTCTAAAATAGCACAATAAGGCATGCTTTTGGATTTATTTCCTATTTTAGAAATATCGAAATATCGAAATATTGAAACAAGTGATCGCGACAAAAGTATGGTAGGTTAAGCGGAACTCCGTGTAAAAGGGCGGCCTCACCGCTGCTTAAAATACGGAGACGGTACGGAATCGCAGTGACGCATCGTATCCGTACCGTTTTTATCGCACGCCCTCCACACCGCTGCTTAACGGTGCGTCAAAAACGGCGCATGTTGTTACTATGACCCCGTCTTTTGTTTACGCAACGACACCGTTTTTTAAGCAGCGGTGTGGGGAGCGTGCGGCATAAACGGTACGCATACGATGCGTCACTGCGATTCCGTACCTACCGTACCCGTTTTTTAGACATTGGTGTGGGCGTACCTTAACTATGCCACACGTTACACGCCCACTTGACATTTCTACAATTTTGTGATCTATAATCCCTTTTTAATCGCGGCTAGATAACACGAGCACGCGGTGGTTTATGATGTGTCGACGAATTCAGAGCTAAGCTTAAGTAAAAAATACTAAAGGATGTCACAATAATCGTTTCTGGGGTCGCTCTTTGTTTCCCAAAAAACATTATTTTCAAAGGTCAAAAGGGCTCATGTTGGGACAGCTTTATATTGCGCCCGAGGCGCTGTCCTGGATAATAAAGGATTTGGATCACAAATAGGTACTAGACTAGAAGGTTTTTAATCTCTAAATTGTATAAAACAAGATCACTTACCACGTCTGTCTGTCTGTATATTCACTAACCGCCTTACTAATAAACGTTGAGTAACGGTGGTATGTCTATAAAATGTTTTGTCCTTATCTGTCAAATCCAAATGTCACAATGACAGATAAGGATAAAACATTGTATAACTATACCATATTAGGGTGGATTCAACCAAACTGGAATAAGGTCCTAGATCAACGCCGAATTTGTATAGACTAATCTCGGAGTAAGTCTTATTCCAGTTTGGTCGAAACGGCCCTAACTCCTATACCACGCAACGGATTTTGATGCGGATTTTAAGTGAGCATAAGTGGGACTACGTTAAGTGCAGAGGAGATTTTGTTGTCACATTCCGACTTCATCATAATATCAGCTCTTAGACGCTATAATAGTGTTGGATTACATTATACAGGTACAATACAACACAATTACTGCATACCACAAAAATGGTAAAGGATTTTCTTGGTCGATACATCGGTTCGAAGATCATAATATCAAAATATTAAATATTCAAATTCAAATTCAAATAATTTATTCAGTAAGTAGGCCCTGCAGGCACTTTTACATGTCTGAGTCTACCAGCGCTTCCAAAGAGACCACTGTTGAGAAGAAGCGCCGCAAGAAACTCAACAGTAAGCCGTTTTTTCCAAATAAATCACTTATTACAATACTAAACTTAAGCTACATAATTTAAATGTCACAGGGATGTACAGGTCCCAGTAGTAATAATAATTAAATATATCAAAATGTCAGATTATAATAAATAATACAATTTCGGAGATGTAAACAGTCTCCAAATGTCAAATTAAAATTAAGAATTAAATATAATTAAAAAAAAAAACACAAAACAAGGGAGATGTAGAAAGTCTCCACGGTCAATTTTGGAGATGTAAAGAGTCTCCAGATGTCAAATTAAAAAATAAGGGAGATGTAGAAAGTCTCCACGGTCAATTTTGGAGATGGTAAAGAGTCTCCAGATGTCATATTAAAATAATAGGTAATCATACAGGGAGATGTATATAGTCTCCACGGTCATTAATAACTGTAATACAAAAAAATAAAATATATATCAGTGCCAAGCATTGTCATCATTCATATAATCTTTAATACTATAATAAGCTTTAGAAATTAGTTTACGTTTAACGTAACTCTTAAATTTATTTACTGATAAATGAGTAACACTACTTGGGAGCTTATTATAGAACCTTATACAATTACCCATGAAAGAGTTTTTTATTTTGTGAAGCCGTGTAAAGGGCACTGCGAGCTTATGTTTATTTCTGGTATTAACATTATGTATGTCACAGTTCTTTCTAAAATTACTGATATTCTTATGAACATGCATAATGTTTTCATAAATATATTGACTGTATACGGTTAATATATTCGTTTCTTTGAACTTATCTCTAAGCGAGTCTCTATGACCCATCTTGTAAACAGCACGAATAGCCCTCTTCTGTAGAACAAAGATGCTGTTTACGTCAGCACCACTACCCCATAGTAAAATACCATATGACATAATACTATGGAAGTAACTAAAATAAACTAATCGAGCGGTTCTCAAGTCTATTAGATTCCGAATTTTATTAACTGCAAAAGCTGCAGAACTTAGTCTATTCGCTAATTTAGCCAGATGAGGACCCCATTGGAGTTTTGAGTCTAACGTTATACCAAGAAATACTGTATCATTAACTAAGTCTAATTTGTTATTTTTAATAGTTACAGTACTTTGTCTATTTTTCACATTGGTAGTCATAAATTTAATACATTTAGTCTTTTTCTCATTTAGTAATAAATTATTAACACTAAACCAATCTACTACTTTTGATATAGCATTGTTTACATCCACATTAAACTCCTGTTGTCGTTTGACTTTAAATACGAGTGAGGTATCATCAGCAAACAATACTATATCATGGTTGTCCTTTATAAGGTATGGTAAATCATTTATGTAAATGAGGAATAGAAATGGACCCAAAATTGAGCCCTGTGGCACGCCCATTGAGACCAAAGACCCAGGTGATCGTTTTCCATTCACGTCTACCCTTTCGTCGCATCCTACGAATAAAGGCGTAACTTCAAAAAGTCAACTTTACAGGAGAAGGTTTTTTATCTTTCAAAAAATCAGTTTCAAAGCGATTGCTGTGAAACTTATAGATAACGTGTTAAAAGTACTAAGACAACTATTGATTGTGATATTTTATTTTATTTGCATTAAAATACGATAAAAACCATCTTAAATCTTTCTTCCACGTCAAATTTAATATTAGTTATTTAATTATCGATGGAATAAAGGCCTTAGTCACTGACAAGACCTTATTCGTCGGAATAAGCAGGGTCACAACGGCACTTAGGGCTTTTTCAAATCATTTTGATGATAGAATAAATGCTTAAATTAACGAAAATAAAAACTGGATGTAGTTTAATATATTTTAATAGTCATAAAAAATTGCTGTCATTGTTTAACAATGCGTTTTTCAAAAACAAAAAATCAATACGTTATAAAATTAGACATGCATCTTATCATTAAAAGCGCAAACTAAAATCAGGTATTTTTATATTTTATCAAATGTAAAAATTCAACAATTTTAACAATAAGTATTTTGTATTAGTACAGTCACCGGCATAAATAAGTGATAATTTATGAACCTTGTCACTTTAACGTCTTGTTTGAAATGTGATACGAAATTGTCAAACGATTAAAACCGACAAGGTACAGAAATCATCACTTATTTATGGCGGTGACTGTACGATATATCTTTTATCAAATAAGCTTCTCAATGAGCATTAAATACTCTTAAATAGTTATTTCAAAGTAAGATTAAAATGTAACAAATATCGATAATGAGATCACATGACTATAAAGTTTTTTATGAGATCTGAGTTTAAACATTTCAAATGGTATATCTTAAAAACTATTATTTTTTCAAATTAGGTATATCTTAGTAAAACTAAAACAAATTATGTTTGGTCGACCATAATACTTCTAGTCAGTTCATAAGTTTTGTCACTAAGGTTTAGTTAAAAAAGAATAGTTTATGGATACTGTTTTACTATAAAAATCTGTGACAAAACTTATGGACTGACTACAGTGCGACAAAAAAGAGTAGAAATTAAATGAGGGCCCCACTTTGTACCTAACTGTCACATTTTTGAAGTAAAATGCTTGAACATGGCAACAATTTAGTATGGAGGGTGATATTTTTTTTAGTTGGCCCAGAGGGCTTATTGTCTAACGCACTTGCAATGACGATCGTTTTCATTTTGAAAATCGAAGGCTTGTCTGCATACAAAATGAAAACAATTGCTCCACTTTGAAGCCGGTTGCTATTGCGAGTGCGTTAGACAATAATGCCCTCTGGTCCGATTCACAATGATGAAGAGTTGGACAAAATATTCGAGGCATTTGATGTAGCACGGCTCTCTGCTAAAACGATACGTGTGTCATTGCCGTCTTGTTTCGATACCGTATCGCCTTCCTGTATGTAAAAATCATGTATATGTTTTTTTAAGCAACCAAGACACTTTACAAGGCAATATTATTACTATTTGTAACGAATAAAAAGCAAGTCACCATGAAGTTAGTAAGATCAACAAACATTTTTTTAGTAAACACAAACAAACAAACAAACAAACAGCCATATGAAAAATAAAGCGAGTTAATGTTGCATTAATTACCATCAAGCGCTGAGCTATGTTTAGGGTTTCAGGTTTCTAGTTTATCGGGATGTTAGTTTTAAATCTATTGCAGGATTAGTATGGAACAGACAAGCGATAAAAAACAAACAGACAGACCAGAACGCGAGTTTTGAGCTATGTTAAAAAGTTTAAATACCTATTTCATCGAGAAGTTAGTTTTATATGAATTGTAGATTCCTATCGGACGGATAAGAATCCGACAGACAAAAAATCTCGTTAATACTAACGTGGCAAGACAAGACAATAATGTGATACCTAGATAAAACATAAATAGTTTAGTAATAATAGCGTGATAAGTAAAATAATACTCACCACCATGTTAAAGCCTTCACCAAAACATTCCATTAAACAATTAATTTCGCTTTCGGATCCCGCAGGCACCGGTGACGCTAAAATAAACGATAATCATAATTATAAGGGTTTTGAATCAACATTACATAAAACATTTTATTTTTTCCCTTGAATTACTGCGAGTAAATCAAGTATCGATATATGATAACTAAATGAAAAGCAAGTTTTAGAAACCCGACTGCATTTTTATATTGTCATCGGTATACACCTACCTATGTTAATAATTGTCATTTTGCCATTGTAGTTATTTATATTTTAATAGTTTAGGTATCCTATGTTACCCGGGATTGTGAGGATTCTAACGATACCAGACACATCTAAATCGGCTCAGGCGTTTAGAAGTTGTGATTGAATAACGAATAATAATACATGAACCTTGAAAACATTTCACACCTTTTTTTGGGCAGTCGTGTAAAAATCATTTCAAACCAGTTTAAAGTTACAGTTCTTCCAATCAAAACATTTTTTATTTGAAAATAACTTTTATAATAACAATATTAAATATTTCCCATGGAAAAGAGGCGCAAATGCCGCGGCGAGAGCATGCGCGCGGATATTTAGTCCGCGGAAAAAGGGCCTGCTGTTACCTCGCGCCCTTGTTCCGCGTTGGGTGCTTTAATTTCTATAATGTATTGTTTTATAACATAATATCACCTCTTTCCATGTAACAATGCTATAATATTTACACATATTATTTATTACAATAGAAAGAACACTTGACGTGGTCAAAATGAAGTTATAACTAATTATAGGTAAAAACATATCGCTTAAAAAAATATGTATACTTACGTGTTCCTTCTTCGTTTTACTTTAACGGCATCCGAATCCTTTACCATTTTCAGCAGCTTCTGACTTCTATTCATGTTTTTTCTAATGTTTCACCAACAAAACAAATGCACATCCGACTGCGCAAGCGCTCCGCGTGTAACAGCAGCGACGGCTCTTGCGACCCGCCCCGCACTCGGTTCCCCCGCGGAGCAACGACCTTAATGACCTCGTAACCTTGTTCGTCGCAGAAAATGTGCCGAGACCGTTTACGTCCAAATTTAAAACCTTAATAACTTTTTCAAAATTAGGATTTTGACCATATTTTAAATGTGAAAAGGTGTAGTAAAATATGGAGAATACGATTCTGTAAGAATCGGAAAACGGTCATGAGGGCTGGTCGCGCCCTTATTCGTAGGATGCGACGCTTTGTATTCTCCCGAATAAGTACGTTTTAATTAAGTTTAGCGCAGTACTTCTAACTCCATAATGGTGTAGCTTCCTGACCAATGTGTCATGGTTAACGCAATCGAAGGCCTTGGACAAATCACAGAAAATACCTAAAGCATCATGTGACCCCTCCCAGGCATCAAAGATATGTTTAATTAGCTCAACACCAGCTTCGGTTGTCGAGCGACCCCGAGTAAAACCAAATTGTTTATTATGTAATAAATTATTATCTTGAAAATGTTGCATTAACTGTGATAAAATTAATTTCTCAAAGATTTTACTGAAAGTGGGTAGTATCGATATCGGTCTAAAGTTAGTGGGGTCAGAAGTACCTACTACCCGTTTTAAATAATGGAATTATCTTGCTATGTTTCATAAGATCAGGAAACTCACCACAATCAACACAGTGATTAAATATGATCATTAAGTCAGATGCTATGACTTCCATTAAGGATTTAAGGACGTGAACCGAAACCCCCCAAAGATCATTGGTTTTCTTAATGTTAATTGATTTAAAAGCTTTGATTACATCCAAGGCAGTAACGTGCTTGAATTCAAAGTGTATACTGCATTCAGACACGTTATCTTCTAATAATAAAATGGCAGACGCCGGCGAAGAGTTCAGACACTTAGTCGTGGACACTGGTATGTTGGTAAAATAATTTTCAAATTCAATTGCAACATCTAAATTAGACTCTAGGATTTTACCATCTACTTTTAAACGAAAGTCATTAAATTCCTTTTTCCGGCGACCTGTTTCTTCATTAATTATTTTCCAAGTCGTTTTAATGACATCAGAGCTATTCAAGATTTTATCACTTAAAAAGTTTCGCTTAGCTATACGGCAGTCTGACTTGAAATTCTTAGAATACTCTTTGACATGTTCCTTAAACTCTTCACTCGCGTTAAACCGTCGTTCCTCATATAGTTGATACAGTATTGCTCTTCGTTTATGTAAGTCCGCAGTAGCCCAGTCACTGAAAACCTTTGCGCCACCGACCATGACCGATTTAGATGTAAATATCATGTCAAATTGTTTCATGAATGTGTGAAAGAATGAGTTGTACATGTCATTAGGGCCCTTATCAGTTGTTAAAAAGGGCAGATTATGCACTAGGTTATGTCGCATTCTCTCCACACGACCTGCAGTAAGCGGCACAAAAGTTATTTCCTTATTCACAACATTATGCGATACAAACTCCAATTTAATTAATTGACCTAGATGATCCGATTCCAGGTTACTGATCAAACTCTTACTAATAGGAATTATATCAGTAAAAATGTTATCAATACACGTGGCGCTAGTGTCAGTCACTCTAGTCGGCTCCATAAAAGTATGAGCCAGTCCGAAAGATTTGAAAAGATTTATTAATCTGGAGCTTAGTGAACTATTTTCCAAAATATTAACATTAAAATCTCCACATATAATAACTTTCTAACATATAATAAAAATTACTAATACATAATTATTACTTCGTACGCGTAGAATTAGTTTCCCGCTACTCCCCCCATTTCTTCCCGTTGGGGGTCGATTTTCGGAAAATCCTTTCTTAGTGCTTAGTACTTACATCTTGAAAGGTAACCCTGTACCAAATTTCAAGTTTCTAAGTACAGTAGTTTCGGCTGTGCGTTGATATATAAGTCAGTCAGGTTTGCCTTTTATATACAGTGTGTGTGAGATAATCTGAAAAAAAGTAAACCGGTCACAAACCTAAAAGAAAAAAGTAAATAAAAGAAAGGGTACAAGGAAATTATGGTTTGGATGTATAAAAAATCAAGCAAGACTTTTTTGTTTCGTTATTTCAAAATTCTACCCAATTGTGTATCGCCCAAAAAAATACACAACTGTTTGATGTCAAACAAAAACTTCTCAAAGGTCAAACTAGGGTTCAAACCGCAGTGTAAATATTTCTACAGGGTGATGTATTTTATCAATGCAAAAGGGTTGGGTCAAATTTTTGTGGATGCAGCCCCAAAGGGACCGTAAAGGATTTCCTGCGAGCAGCGCTGGGGCGGAAACGTAGTCGTCAGGAAATATGGGAAAAGTTCAGTGGGGACATAAATTCTTGCGTGTTAACATAAAAACTTCCTGCATAAAGTGCTATGTAGGTAGCTGGGCAATTTGGGGTTTTTGACGTGGGCTTAAGATTTAAAATAGGATGTAGTTTTATGATTTTTTTATGGTGTTTACTTAAAATAACGCGTTAACATACAATTGCAGATTCAGAGCCCTACGAAAGCCGTCAAGAAAATAAGCGCTATCTATCATAACATTTATAATATCATTACGACATGGTTTAAAAGAAAATGGAATAGAATCACGGGTAAGCGCATCAAAAACAATAATAATATGTAATTGAGTGATCAATTGCATATTATATTGTTTTTGATTATTCCCGACGCGCGACGACCTGTTTAGATAATTTGGCAGTGACCCTGCCTTCGAAGCTAGTGGTCCCAGGTTCGATTCACGGCATGAGCAAATATTTGTGTGATGAACGAGAGTATTGGTTCCCGAGTCTTGTTTGTCGTTTTCTATATAAGTATGTTTATCGTTGTCTAGTACCCACAGTACAAGCCTAGAGTTTAGTTTGGTACGAAGTCAACTTGTCTGAGATTGTACCGTGATATACTGACTATATTTTCTATAGGTATTTTTATTTTTCGTCTTATTTGCCAAAGAATACTAAAGTGTGTTGAAAATCAACGAGGATAGCGATCCCGTAGGAATAAAATCGACTGCACGCTTCTAATAGGTTAAGAACATTAAGGTCATTATTTCTTACTGCATCATTTGTAACAAAAAACATTGAATTACACGATACAATAGGCCTGAACAAAATCCGACAATATGATGGATCAACATGAAAAATGGCTGCCACAATTGCTCGATCGCGAACAAACAATTTCAAACGCATCTAACATTAGTGAGGATTGGCGTAAGCCCACTTTAGATTGGCCATTCATATCTCTGTTTAAGGCAGCTTAGAATCCCGGGAAGGGGATCCCGGGATCCCGGGATTCCGGGAAAAGGGGGAGCGTAAACCGGAAGCGGAACAAAGACGGAGATAAAAGGTGTGTCGAGCATTGGAAACGTAATTAGTGAAAATAAGGGGAATAGCGTTAGATATTTGGAGATATGCCATGAAGGAATATTTGGGGGGTTGGTATTGATATAGAGTTTGTAGGATTGTTAATATTGTCATTCTGTTTATTATTTTAGATGATAAACTTGTAAGCTGTCTTAATATTGTTGGTTTTTGTTACGACATTAAAAACATTTTAGGCTGTATGTACGTGTAATTTGTATTCGTAAAATCATTATTAATCTTATTTTTTTTAGTAAAATAATCATGCCATACAAAACTCACATAAAAAATAAAATAAAGATAACTTCTTCTAATACAGGCTTTTAAAATAATCTAGTTTTGGGTGGCTGTTAAGTCAATATTCATTCAATGTATAATTTTAGATAGATTTTCTGAACTCATAAGCAATGAGAAAAAAATAAGGTTATCGAACTTCACCAATATTTTCAGAATGACGGACTAACAGATATATTAACGCACAGCCTAAACTACTAAACATAGCAACGGGAAATTTTAAATTAATTTCATGACTATTGTATTAACCGGTTCACAATCAACCTGTACATACACATCAATAAGCCTATTCCGTATTTAAACGTTACTTACATTGGTTTTGTAAGAGTTCAAACGCTTTTCTTTTTATATTTCTGCATCATGTTTTGAAGCAAACCTTAACTGTTTAGATAGAGGAAGGACACCTTTATATAGAGGTCGATTATAAAAACACACTATGTACAGTCACGAGATTTAATTTGGTACCCACCTTAGGTCCAAAGTCAATTTAACATTCTACAATAATAAGGGTGAGTTTCCTAAAAGTTACAAATGACTTGACATCTCTAATGACATTGACGACTTCAAGCATATTTTTCTTAAAATGTGTTCCAAATTAACGCTCGTGACCGTACCTATACTCCTTTAGTATAGGTAGAGTCCTAGACAGTGTTTCTGAAAATGAACAAAAAGTTACTGAGGAGAAGCAGGCACCTTCTAGTTTTGTATAAAATATTTTAATTGTTTACGATTTACATGACTAGTATTATGACTCTTAAAGAACAATCTACACTTGTACGCGAGAACGCGAGATATTCGAACTCATCGCATTTTCAATATCTCTAAATAACTAGGCGTATGAGCTAAAGCCTACTTACCGAGGCATGAGGTTTTGAGCCTATACGCCTTTGAAATTCGAAACGGTATCCCCCCCTTATGTTTAGGGTTCAATTGTGAAAGGGTACCGATGGACCTCGCTACGAACCCCGTTACAGGTAAATGAAGGTAGGAAGAAGAAGATCATTACTCTCTCTCTCCATTTGCCGGACGCAATAATAAATCAATTTTTTTAAACACCCTGTAAGTATTGCCATGTGTCAAATATTTTAAACGCAATAATAGCTTAAGACAGTTTATTTGACAATTACAGTTATGCTCTTAAATTTTATTAAGAGCATAACTGTAATTGTAATTAAACTAGAAAACAGATCATTAAAAAACCTACTTGCTCTAACTACCTATAAGTCTGTAATGGTTTAACCGCACTAGACAAAACTGCACTGCAGTGAAACGACCATTTTAGCACAGCTTGTTTGCGACTTGTTGGTCGCTTGGATATTTCGTTCTATTTAATTAATATAAAACGAAAGAGACGCACTGAGCGATAAGCGAGGCACAAATAAACTTTCTGTCAAATTAGTATTTTTTAGAACAAGTTTTTGTTTCCGACTGTACTTTTTTTGCAAAGTTATCCCGTTATTAAAACAAAAACAAAGATGAGTATAATACCATCAATGTATATAAATCTAGCAAAGGATAGAATTCTCGAAACTTACATAAATTGTTACAGGGTGCTCTAAGAATTACTGATAAGCAATTCAGTTCAAACTACATTATCATAAAACAAATAGCCATCGCATTCAACATCAAAACCATTTTAAATAAATATTAACGGTGGCACCCTACAAATTCGCAATTTCTTTACAAGTTTGTTAGTCCTTTTTTCACGGAACATGTAATTTAAAAGCCCGACGCGCTCTTGGCACGCGTTTTTCCTGTTACCCTCATTTGCTATTAAATCCGTATGCATTTAGGGATTTGGTTGCGTTCTTTTTTTATTGTAAAGACGTAAAATGGCGTTGAGCTATATTATGTGCTTGTACAGAGTAATTACATATTATGTGGTTTTCAATTAGTAACCGCTAGAGTAAAGAGTTTCCTCCTGGACTATGCAACGTTTTAAAAGTGACTTTTTGGGGTTCCGTAGTCAACAGGAAACCATTACAGTTTCGCCATGTACGTCTATCCGTTTTTTAGTGTTTTTAGGGCTCGTGTACACGGTGCCGCCTCCGCGCCGACACCGCACCGCCGCTGCACGGGCTTGTGTACACGGTGCCGCCTCCGCGCCGACACCGCACCGCCGCCGCACGGGCTTGTGTACATAGTGCCGCCTCCGCGCCGACACCGCACCGTCACCGCACGGGCTTGTGTACACGGTGCCGCCTCCGCGCCGACACCGCACCGCCGCCGCACGGGCTTGTGTACACGGTGCCGCCTCCGCGCCGACACCGCACCGCCGCCACACGGGCTTGTGTAAACGGTGCCGTCTCCGCGCCGACACCGCACCGCCGCCGCACCTGCGCCGTACATAGCGCGGAGGTGCGGCGGCAGCGCGGCGGCGGGCTTTACACGTCTCGTGTAAATAGCGCGGAGGTGCGGCGGCGGCGCGGCGGCGGGCTTTACGCGTCTCGTGTACATAGCGCGGAGGTGCGGCGGCGGCGCGGCGGCGGGCTTTACGCGTCTCGTATACATAGCGCGGAGGTGAGGCGGCGGTGCGGTGTCGGCGCGGAATCGGCACCGTGTACTCGCGCCCTTACTCAGCGACTATTAGAGTAGTAGCTTGTAGTAACAAAGCTGCAATTTGGCATACATTTTTTTTCGGTTACCTCCCTTATGACACCGAGTGAGTCATCATTGAATAGCTTTTAGAATAAGATTATAATTCATTGTTATGAATGACCAATTTTTAACATTTGTGGGACTGTTTAGGAAAGGAAATATTAAACTCGACAATGGTGGTAGCGATCCGGACAGACGGACGGATGGGGTGTTATTCTCTTAAGTTCGGTCGGTTGAATGAGTAAACGATTGAACGCGGCGAACCGGCGAGTTTAAGTACGCGTACAGAGTCAGAGCGTACAAAACACATTTTAGCGCGTGAAATTCTTAATTAGGCAGCAGGGCTTCTGCCGAACGATCGAAAAGGCTGCCTAATTGAGAATGCACGCGCCAAAATGTGTTTTGTACGCTCTGATGGGACTACTTAAACTCGCCGGTTAGCAGCGTTCACTCGTTCGACCGTCGCCGTTTTTAAGAGAATAACACCATTGAAAAAGGTCTCTACCAACACTAGACTTTTTTTTTCTTTCTCCCCTTCAGGACTGTGTTGTGTCGATCAGAAAGGGTGGCTAGGTCTATTAAAAAACACTAAACACTCTTTTTATCTCTTTCTAACCGCTTTTTTACATAATGTATCTACAAGTTAGAGAGGGACCCGTATATCAAAAGAGCTACGTTGTTATCGGCTCGTTAGGTGCCAACCGCGCGATTAGGCTGCGTTTGACACTCCCTTATAGCGATGCGTTTTTCTTTCAGGAAAAGCCTCTTTTTTACCCGATTGCTGAAGGAGAAGGCTAATGTGTTTATCAGCCTATATACATATGTGTGTGTACCGTGTGGTGCCGGGTTTTAGAATGTTGCCACTCCATGTCTTCCCGTGGATGTCGTAAGAGACGACTAAGGGACTAAAGGCTGTGTAGTGCTGTTAGGCGATGGGTTTGCAACCTGTCACTAATACACTGGATAACATCTTAGCCTGGTTGTGAAAAATGTGGTCACAGAATTATCAACAAGTTTTTGGAGTTGTTGGTGAGTCTGTGGCTCTGCCTACCCCACTCTGGGAATGAAGGCGTGAGTTTATGTATGTATGTATGTATGTATATGTATGTTTGTTCCTTTGTGGCGCTTTAGAAACTAAACACGTGGACCGATTTCAATGATTCTTATGACAATCAATTTGTCTTAATCTAGTAAGTGTCACTAATGTTACGACAGTAATAAAAAAAAAAGTCGACGAATTATAGTGGGGTATCGTTGAATAGGTATTTAAAAATCATCTTTAGGTTTCTTTCATCATTTTTCATTTTGAATGATCATTTAGGATTTATAACGATTTAAATTTGGTTGGCATCAGTCGGGTTTTTTAAAGCTTGTTAGTGAATATTTCCTTTTTTGTTGGAAGTTAAAAAGTATATAACTGATACCATAACTTAGGTTCGCTTGATAAAAAAAAAAATTTTTTGACTTCTCGGAGAAGGCACACGAGCGCACAGTATTGTTAAAATAACGAAATAATCAAGATGGGAACTGTCATATTTTGGTCTTGAATTAGATTTTCGAGTATAGGTCCTACCAGCACCAACATTAAATTATGCCGCACGGGCACTTTTACTGGTCATTTATTATTAGCAGCGATGTCCAAAAGAACTATAAATTTGCACTGTTGAGAAGAAACAGCGCAAGAAAAAGTCAGTAATTTCTATGCCCTCTTTAAAAAAGGAAATATGTAAAACGCATTTAACGAGAAACGTTAATCATGCTTCGGAGTGAAATGCACCAACCAAGAATTTTTAATAACGTGTAAGTAGGTAAAAAGGTAAAAACTGTGTGTTGGTTAATTTTCTCTTTTATGTTCTGCCGAGAGAAAGAATTAGAAAAGCTGGTGTTTCATAGATACGGTGACCATGGTGCAGGAAATTGGAGACTGTATATAAATTTGCACTTTATAAATATTATGTAATTTAACATATTGAAATTACATTTACGTCCGTGTTCTACCGTGTGGTGCCGGGTTTAGAATGTTGCCACTCCATGTCTTCCCGTGGATGTCGTAAGAGACGACTAAGGGACTAAAGGCTGTGTAGTGCTGTTAGGCGATGAGTTTGCAACCTGTCACTAATACACTGGATAACATCTTAGCCTGGTTGTGCAAAATGTGGTCACAGAATTATCAACAAGTTTTTGGAGTTGTTGGTGAGTCTGTGGCTCTGCCTACCCCACTCTGGGAATGAAGGCGTGAGTTTATGTATGTATGTATGTATGTAGGTATGTATATGTATGTTTGTTCCTTTGTGGCGCTTTAGAAACTAAACGCGTGGACCGATTTTAATGATTCTTATGACAATCAATTTTATTTGTCTTAATCTAGTGAGTTTCACTAATGTTACGACAGTAATAACAAATAAAGTCGACGAATTATAGCTAGTGGGTTATCGTTGAATAGGTATTTAAAAATCATCTTTAGGTTTCTTTCATCATTTTTCATTTTGAATGATCATTTAGGATTTATAACGATTTAAAGTTGGTTGGCGTCAGTCGGGTTTTTTAAAGTTTGTTAGTGAATGTTTCCTTTTTTGTTGGAAGTTAAAAAGTATATAACTGTTACCATAACTTAGGTTCGCTTGATAAAAAAAAGTTTTTTTTGACATCTCGGAGAAGGCACAGTACTGTTAAAATAACGAAATAATCAAGATGGGAACTGTCATATTTTGGTCTTGAATTAGATTTTCGAGTGTAGGTCCTACCAGCACCAGCATTAAATTATGCCGCACGGGCACTTTTACTAGTCAGTCATCCAAAATAACTATTTGCACTGTTGAGAAGAAACAGCGCAAGAAAAAGTCAGTAATTTCTACGCCCTCTTTAAAAAAGGAAATATGTAAAATGCGTTTAACGAGAAACGTTAATCATGCTTCGGAGTGAAATGCACCAACCAAGAATTTTTAATAACGTGTAAGTAGGTAAAAAGGTAAAAACTGTGTGTTGGTTAATTTTCTCTTTTATGTTCTGCCGAGAGAAAGAATTAGAAAAGCTGGTGTTTCATAGATACGGTGACCATGGTGCAGGAAAGTGGAGACTGTATATAAATTTGCACTTTATAAATATTATGTAATTTAACATATTGAAATTATATTTTGGCTACTTAAATAACCAAGTCCAGATACATTGTAATTATTGTAAAGTAACAAAATAATGTTAAGTTATTTTTTATTCCTGGTCATTTTTGAAGTTAATATTATTCAAATCTTTTAATAACCTAGCTTAGATATAAAATTTCTAAGTATACCACAAGACCGACCGTCGTGAAAATCTTTAGGTAAGGACTTTGTCCAGCATTGGACCTCTTTCGGCTGTTATGAAGATACCACATCCTTGAACTTTACTTTTTACAATACCATTCCTTTTACAGACACGATTTGTTCAACACCCTGTATCAAGAACAAGAAAGTTTTATTTCCCCTCAGCTCCATGGTCACCCTATCACCGGGGAGAAAGAATATGAAATCCTCCATAAGCCTCTTATTTGTTGTTCTAGTGAAACACTCGACGGGGGGACATGAAAAATTTAATGAAACTCTCAGGAGCCTCTCTAATCTCTTTTGTTGCAAATATTTCGCATGTTTTAAAATCGCGCAAATACAAAAGACAGCTTACAAAAAAGAATAACTTTTTTAAATATCATTATTGCATTTTATATAGCTAATTATTAAATTTCAACTTTTATAAATGTTATAAATGATTAAAATGCAGTGTTGGGGTATACGTACATTCAAAAGACCCAAAGGGGCTTTTTCCAGTTGTCCGCAACCCTTTGTTCACACTGCGGACAAGTGGAAAAAAAAATCAGTTGTCCGCACCCTAGAGCCGAATTAGCGACTCTAGGGTGCGGACAATTGGGAAAAAAAACCCAGTTGTCCGCAGTTCGGACAGAGCTGCGGACAAAGGGGTGCGGACCACTGGAAATAGCCGACCCACTGTATTAAAATCGTTTTGCGGGTTTTCACACGGATAATTGGCATTTTGAAGACAAGAAAATATTATATTTAATACATTTAAAAGGGCTCACTGGATCCCAACTTACATGCCCATCCAAGTTTGGGATTCGTTGAATACTCTACAATATAATAAGTTCAATAATATGTACAATAAATAGAAAACTTGTGCATGTCTGTGGCGATCCTCGGGCCTGTTCCTTTTTGCCCAAAGGCTGGGGCTCTACTTTGAAATCATTAATTCGAACTTCGGATCGCCCCATCACTTTCTTGCGAATTAGTGACGCGTCGAGAGCAAAAGGGATAGCAATAGACGAAGTTCGAATTACGGATTTCAAAGTAGAGCCTCTGAGTCTAGCGGTGCAGAGAGGAAACGCTGCGAGTGTCTAAGGGTGCTTTCACACTAGCGATTTGTCCGGCGATTTCTCAGCGATTTTACGTGCACCACGCTCGCCACGAGATCGCCGCGATCCTTAGGCTCGATGCCTCACGTGAGTTCGATGGAGGGGTTCGATTTGTTTTAATTTATTTTTATTAGTAGTTAATTGAATATTTGTATTTGTATTTGTATTTTGTTGTTGTGTTGTGTTATGTTGTGTTGTTATGAAATAAATAAAATGCATACAAATAAATAGTTACTTAAATATCGCGGACAATCTCACCCAAAACCTAATCCCAAACTAAGCTCAAGGCTTGTACTCTGGGTACTAGATGACGATAAGCATACTTATACAAAGATAAACAGGCTTAAATACAAAGGAAACATCCAAGACTCAGGAACAAAATATTTTTTCTGACCGGGAATCGAACCCGGGACCGCTAGCTTTGTATGCAGAGAAATATGGAAATGTTTGGAGAATAGAATTTGGACTTGACTAGTATAAGCCAGACACGAGATTACAGAGAAGTGCTACGAATATAATGCTACGCTTCGGCTACGATGAGTGCTACGATCTACGTCTACCACAATAACGAAAATGATCTCCGACTTAACAAAAAGCTTAAGAGAGGTGCCACACGGGCGTTACCGGTACGCTGCGTCGCCGCTGCTGAGTTGTTCTATAAATATAAATTAGAGCGTCGGTGGCCTAGTGCCTTATAGGATAGGCGCGTCGACTCGTGATCGTAAAGGTACCGAGTTCGAACCCCAGCGGTCGCCATGTACCAATGAATTTTTATAACTTAAGTGCATTACCCGATGCTCTTACGGTGAAGGAAAAACATCGTTAGGAAACCTGCACATTCGAACAGCTGAGTGTGTAAGATGGTAATTGCACAAAAGATCCTAAAGGGTCGAAGTGTATCCAAAAGATAAGATAAGATAAGAAAAATAAATAAGAACGACATGCCACACGATGCATTGGAATACGTTCGTCGCTCTACGCAACTCAACGCACGGATACGCTCGTGTGGCATCGCTGTAAATCGGCTCGTCACTATTTAGTTTAAAAAAAAACAGCGCTTCCTAAGAACTGATTCAGTACACGGTATTTAGACCAACGCGTAGAGGATACTTGGCTACGCTGTTGGCATGTTCGTAGTTGGCGACCAACGCTGGCGGCCAACCGGATGGTGTCATCAATATATACAGAACAGGGGCCATTAGGCGGAGACAGAGAACTTTGTTTCGTGCCTTTCATCACCGCGTAGAACAAGTCTTTCCATAGAGGCCGTATTGATACCTCCTTAAAGTCCTAGCGAAAGGCACAGAGTGATAGCAGTCATATAGCTCTGCCCCTTTCAAACTGTCAAGTGGGTGGTTTCCGGCACACAATATCTTTTTTTTAAACACTTTTTTCCGCTGCTTTTACAGAGATTAAATTAATGTTACGTGTAATTATTAATTATTTAATGATTTTTCACATATTTCTAATCCGTGTACAAGTCGGGGCACAAACGGGCCATGTCCTTTACTTTGCTCAAAAGATTTTCTTCTCCTTTATCCATCTTATCCCCAAAATCACGTTTCACGCTTCTAAACACAAGGACAATTTAAATTTAGTATTTTTCCAAAAGTTCTCAAACAGAACGGCCAAAGCGTTGTAGCCGAACGTCGTTAAAAAGTTTGATTATTTCCCTATTTCCATCTTAAAGAAATCTTTGAGGCCTATAACTTGATTGTGCGACAATAGAATTACGATGTTAGATTGAAAATGAAAATGAGGAAAACTTAACCGTAATAAATAGCTATTAAAATAAAATTAGGAGATATGTATTATATGACAGATTCGCTTTATGGCGGATTAGCTAGCCGCTTTAGGGCAGATTAGCTTTAGGACAGATTCGCTCTAACGAAAAAAATGTACAGTTCCTCACACCATTCTTTAAGCCTTTAATAAGAACGTTGCACTAACACATTTAGATGAATGAGATTATTTATAAGAAAGGATGATATATACCACCCAGAATTAGGAGATCTGCGGTAGCGGAACTCCGTCTACACTTATTGTTTTGAAATTAGACAGTATCGACGGAGGTCCTATTTCTAGGTGGTTTGGCCCTCCAGGCTGCTTTAAAACTAACATAACCTTAACCTTCCTAGGTATTAAAAGCTAGCTAGCTAGCTAGCTAGGCTTTTAAAGTAAGAAAGCAATTAAATACATTAATTTTCAGCTTAACAATACTTTGTCCTTTTGTGAATCTGTCCTTATGAGGATCTGTCCCTAACCCTGCCCAAGATCCTGCCACCACTAACATATTATTTATAATAAACTTTATAGAACTCCTGTGCCTATTCATACGAAAAAATTTCAGCCAACCCAAATCAATTTTCAAAACGAACCTATTGTGATATTACATCAAACAAAACGAGCACTCACCAAATTGAAAACCCTGCACTCAGGAGATAAGTAGCAGGTTCAATTCCCACGTATTCCAATGGTTACGCATCGGTGGAATGAAAAATAAAACGTATTCCGTTCGTATCGACATTGAACAAATGTACTCGCTGTACAAGTGTGCATTGTACACAGGTGTGATGTGCGTTAGAGTGAAATAGGCTGCTGTAACACCGTCAATGTACATTAATATATGATTAACTACATTCGTAACGATAACGGGTGCTGTCTGTTGGTTCCGGTCTGTTCACGCTTGCAAGGACCTGTTTTCCATTTAGTTATTTTAATTACTGTTCCTGACGTAGAGACCTCGTTATGTTGTTCTCCTAGTCAATATTTTTAATTTAATGTTATTGAGCTTACATTTGTAATGTTTTATTTGTGTTGGTTTTTTTTAAATAATGATTTATTACTTTATTACCTTGTAATGTTACTTTTAAGTATTATTGTAATTTATGATTGAAAAAAATGACCTTCTGCTGGAGTTTCTTGCGGCGCTTCTTCTCCGCAATGATGGTCTTGCCCGAAGCGCTAGTAGATTCACTACATATTACCGACGTGTAAAAGAGCCCTCATGTTGCCAATTTACTGAATAAATATTTTGAATTTTGAATTTTGAATTTGAATTAACAAGGGCATTTTTTATTGATACTAAAATGTCCCTACCCACCAACAGAAATGAAACCTGTCTCAGTTTAAATACATCTTGGAAATAGGATGTATTTTCTACTTTAACGACGATCGCCCTATGTATGGGGTTTTTCTTGGAAAATCATAATCTTATCGTATGGAATTTGTTAAAAAATGAACTCATTTTTGGCCTCAATTTCTATTGTAAGGTTATTTTTCATAAAAAAACTCATCGATTTTGCAACTAAAACAGGTATTTTGTCTTGTTTTGAGTCCTAATGAACATATTGACATGTATCCCGTGACTGTCGGAGGGTGGGGACGGGTTCCATACACAATCGCCTATCACACGTTAACCCGTTATATTACTAATGGCTGATTTACATTGGTTTAGTAAAAGCATGCCAGTAGAAGTACATTGAAGAGTTGGTTTTCACGTTTGAGGCGAGAGCTATTGTAACGATGCAATGTACTTCTACTGGCATGCTTTTACTAAACCAATGTAAATCAGCCATAAGGCTTGTCTTGCATGCCATTGGTGAACTTTCTTATTATGACGTGGTCACTCGCCAAATAACGACTATCACCGACAAATCCAGAGGGCTTATTGTCTAACGCACTCGCAATCACGATCGTTTTAATTTTGAAAATCGAAGGCCTGTCTGCATACAAAATGAAAACAATTGTTACACTTTGAAGTCGATTGTGATTGCGAGTGCGTTAGGCAATAAGCACACTGGTTGGTAGTGATCCTGTAGGCCTGTTTCATGGCCATCATCATCGAATTTCTCTTCATAGATTGCATCATTTCATCGAACGCTATTTTCTACTGAAACCATAATGTTTTCAGGATATCTTAAGCATTATTTACGTAGCTTAGGTTAGAGAAGACTTGTGACTACCACATGCGGCGAAAATGCCTTTCAATGCAATGAAAATTTTGCGTAATGATATATTCGTTGAAAGGTATTTCTATAAAATAACAGGTACTTACCCCTGTTTTGATACCCACAGTACAAGCCTAGATCTAGGTCAATTTGTGTGTGATCGTCTCTTTGATATTTGACAAGGCTAAAGAATTCGGATGTGCATGCCATTCCTGTCCACTCTTGCAAGTGCCATGAGTTCCTAATCCATTGCGTAATTGCCCATATTATTATACAGAGAACTACATACTCAAAGAACTAAAAAACTTCTATGGTTTAGGAACAAATATTTGTACTCATCACTCAAATATTTCTCATACAGATTTTTTTTCTCGAGACATTTAAAGTTGCATTTAAACAACAAATCCCTTAAAAAAGCTCGCTTCGGTGTGATACCGGCTCGTTCTCGAAGAGGTCGGGTCAGTCGCCGACGTTATTTATATTTCCCGAGCAGGAAATATTGAGAGCCATTTCATCCCACTGGCCAGGGGCGAACGGGGAACATACTTCATGTAGTTTTATATTAATAGTAATACTCTCCGTATCAGAAATGTTACTTGGTAAATACAGGGTGCGCTACCTTTTCCAGATCAAAGGGATAGCAATTCTTTTAACAATGTTTATTTACATGTACACAGTGTGTATACAGGGGGATTGAGTGGTTAAGAGGGGTACATTTACAGCAAAAATTAAATACTAAAGTTCAGTTTCATTGAACAATAGCTCGCATTTTTCGTGATACATTGCAATAGCTCCCGGCTCAAAACTGTTAAAACAACTCGTCAATGGATCATAATTATTGTTAAAGTATGCTTCATTATGAAAGATAACAATCCAAACGCGCGCACATTTTTAACTTTGGTTTCCGCAGAGCAAATGGTTTAAAGTACTTTCCCTATTATTTTTTTTAAATTGTAAAATAATAAACATATCTTTTTTCTGTTACTCAATAAGTTCTTAATAGTGTTTCCCCATACGCCAGGGTACGAATAAAAGGGTTTCGTTCCCTCTTTCATATATATCCTAACTTGACCCTGAAAAATAATGTTATTGAATTTCTTATTCAATATTCCGTTTTGGGTCAACCTTCTACATAAAACATATACATTTCAGGTCTGTCTTACTCCGTTTACGTGTTAGAGACTTTGGAAATACAGGCAATATTTCAATCATAGCACAGGGTTCTATTTTGCTGTTTAGTTACGTAACATTACGACGCATTCGCTGATGCCATTTTTTTTATGTCAATGTGACGCATCATTTGCTTAATACGGAGCTTGCACATTATAAGAACGCACATAATGCGTTTAAGGCTAGTGCCACCTAATTTTGACCGTTATGAGAACGCTTATGGGCGTTGTTGGCAGTGAATAGATTAAACAAGTCTAACAAAAAGCCTGTTTTGAAAACCCAACTGCTGTTTAAATAATATCGTCAACATAATGTTAGTTTTCATGCCGCGCAATTTGGCGCCAAAAATCCGCCATTTTGATTTCCATTAATTTTAATATAGCCTATGACACTCTAGTGGTTGAGACGAATCTAACCACGTTTAATTTTTTAAAATCGGTTCTGCCATTGAGTAGTTACGAGGGGACTTTGGAACGGACATACATACAGGTCAAACACATCACCATCCTTTTGAGCTTTGCCGCAGTCGGGTAAAAATAGAACAAATGGCCTTTTAACGACTCATTTTAAAACAAACTAGCAAAAACTGACCAGTACTTTTTGTTCTCAAAAGCACTTATGACATCCAATGATGGAGTCAACTTTTAGCAGTTCGGGCATTGAGGACCCAAGGAGTGCCGAAATCACTGCTGTCTATACAATTTGGACCCAATATGGAATCCTGGGCAATGTATGCTATTAAAACCTGCAGTGCCATAATTCTTGCTTTCTATCTAAAACAGACTACATCTTTTATCTCTCTAGAGTTTTTGGTATTGAATTCGTTAAGAAGACGTAACGAGCTGTCATTCCCAGCGCCAATTTGACGCGACTTTCGCAACTGTTAACCGCCCAAGTTGGGATTGCTTTCTTTGACTACGCCTCGTCTTTTACTAAGCGAGTTTTTAAATTGGTTGCCTAATTAGAATTGGAAGGTGACACAATTATTAGTGTTGACGTTAAAAAATAACAATGTAAGTTAGAATAGGATTTTTTAAAACATTTTTGCAGCTATGGGCTTAGCCAAGGTGCAAATACTGTTAATGTTTCTGTGTTCAGAAATATACGAAAAAGGACCGGAGATGTTGCCCAAGTGTTTCGCTTCGCGGGAATTAGAAGGTACCTTTTAATAAAAGGCTGAGTTAATTGGCCAACCTTGGCATCAGAAAGGCACTAGGTATAAGGAAAGAGAAGAAATAAAGATAATCATTAATCATCACGAGATAGAATTGATAGACTAGCAAACAATCTAAATTACAGAAAAAAATATGTAAAACATGGTTAAAAAAAGAATAAAAACTGTCACAAGGTAAACTTTGTATAATGTATAAAGCAAAAAAAGTGGAAAAGTGAAACCGCCACAGTCATCTAGTCGTGACAGCCAATGAAAAGGCTCACACGTATATTCAGTCATACATGGCCAACATTCAACTCGAAATAAAACCTTCTACGATGGAATTTAAAGTTCCTTTTTATCTACTACCTATAGTCGTTTGTTCCGTTGCATACAGAGCAAGACAATTCATACGTAAGGTGGCGGACAAGCGTTTAAAGAGTGATAAATATGTTCCGTTAAATATGAAAAGAGCACAAACAGCAGCAGGACTTGGATTACTAATATTTTATAAATATAAAACATAGGTGCGGAACCCTCGGTGCTCGAGTCCGATTTGCACTTGGCCGGTTTTTATTGTAGACCTAACATAGAACCCGGTTATAATGCCTATGTTAAATCTTGAGAATGATATTACGTCGGCATAAAACATTAGCTTTCTGCCACCGGGTTCAATATGGGCTCAGCTATTAAAGTTTAATTATATTCTACAATTTACTTAAATCACTGTTTATGTAATCAACCGCTGTCTCTTCGTCGGTTTGTAGGAGATTCACTACATATTACGGACGTGTAAAAGAGCCCTCAAGTGGAATTTACGTTTTTTTTTTAAACCTGCTTCGTTGTTTATGCCGTGACATAGTGCTGAGTGGCACCAAGTTCGATGTCACGATTTGGATTTCTGTGTCGCCATTCTTTTGATGATACCTATTTATTCTTGTTCTTCATGTACCTACATAAATTCAGTTGACTTTGCGCCAGCGACGCGATATCGTATTCACTGTTCATAGCAGATTTTCGCTAGATATAAAATGAGAATGAGATAGAGAACGCTGCTACAGCGTAGCACTCGTACGAGTAGCATTGGCTGGCCGTGAATCTACCCTTTAGCTTCAGATGTGCATCGGAATACTTACCATTTAATTATTATAATTAATCATCCACCTTTAGAAAAGTATTTTTAACATACCCAGTATTTAATAATAATCCATATAAACACAATTATATCTTTGGTTCTGTCCGTTTGTGCTCCGGACACGGTATGACTGGAATTTTATAATACTCAACCTCACCCGGCAACAATAGAAAGGGCCGTTGGCAGCCATATTGTTGATGTAAGGTCACTGTCTGACACAAATAGGGAGTGAAAGAAATAAACTTGGGGCTTAAAACATCGGTTAATATATAAAGTCTGTGCTAATTGAAATTGGCAAAGATTTAAACACAACCAAACGAACCAATTTACCATTATTACTCGATAATCATTTACTTTTAAAGATCTTGTGAGGTCTTAGAAATGATTTAGACACTTGATCTTTACTTTCACATTAATTTTAAAATTGAATTACTATTAATTATTATTTAAATAAAAAGTTCCTTGATGAATATTTGAGCTTATGTGTCAAACAGTACTAATATTATTTACATCTTTGGCAATTTCAATTGACATAGGCTAAAGGTAAATATATTTTTTTTACTTATTTATTTGTTTAGTTGACTCGTTTTCCTACTCAACTGCGCATGATATTTTATTTTATAATAATTACTTTATTTAATGCAAGGTTATTATCATTGTCATAAATAATATGTGACAAAATGACAGTCTGTTGTTGAGTTTCTGGCGGCGCTTCTTCTCAGCAGCGCTCTCCTCTTGGGGAGCGCTAGTAATAACAACAAAACCAAACTATATTTTTCATCGCTTTATTTAAGAGGCTATAATGTCACTGCTGGGCATAGGCCTCCCGCCTTTCCTTCCACATAGCCCTATCTTGGGCAGTCTCCCACCAGTCTTGACCGAAGGCACCAAGCTCATCTCGCTAACATCGCCTTGGTCTGCCCCGACGCCGAATTCTATTCCGTAAATTAAAATACCCGCACTAAAGTGTAAACTAATCCTTTAACGAGACAACTTAACTCGCCGGTTAATACTCATCATCACCTTAATGGATATAACGTGAAGCTTATTCAATTATATCCGCAAATTCACCAATGCAACACGACTAATATAAAAAGTGCGCGGCAAACGAAATGGCACGAAAACACGAGCCCTCGCCCGCGCGCGTTTAATCCAGTTAGCGCTTGGGAACTTTAAACTCGATACAAAAGTTTATTCGACGCCGTGGTCATAAGTCTGCTACACACGGACGATTATTTTGGAAATTCTGATAGATAATTTCGATCGTCTGCAGGACAAATGTGCTAAGTGTATTTATTTTAACATTTTAAAACAAACGCTAGATGCATGCTATTACAGATGGCATTTAAATGTTAAAATAAATACACTTAGCACATTTGTCTTCTAGACCGTCGTTTACTAATTTTATGGCGTTAAACGTAAAACGAGCTCTTATAAACTCCGTCTCCGCAGTGTATTCTCCTGAGGTTCCTTGTACTAAAAATAGTTCAAATAAAGATCTAGTGCAAAGGAAGTAAAGTGGTCTTTCTTTTGTTTTTATGACTAATGATAAAAGTAGAAAATTGTCTTTATTTCATTAGCAATAGATTCAAATTTCTTTCACACATTTCGTGGTATGGTGGTAGCCTTAGTAGGCTATAACTCGAAAAAATTGTGTAAAATTCCGGAATAAGAAGTACACAATCACTCTGGCCACATGGGTCAGGTTTTATAAAGCTACAAGTAACAATTTTACTGGTCTAAACTGGCAACACTGCTCAAATTGCTGGTCGTCATTGGTCGAGGTTGTGTCAAATGGAAACTTGTAACTTGTAAATTGTAATTTGTAGCTTTATAAAACAGGCCGCTGATGGTAAGTGGGATCTAAGACCCTTACACATATAAATTCTCAAGACTACAATCCTAAGACCGCAAATGCGTTGCCAACCCTAAGGACTAAGATGAAATGCCTCCATGCTTTTAATTTCACCGGTTGTCTTATCCACGGAATAGAAAAAACAGTGGAATGGCATGAGCTTCGCTTAGTATCAGACCTGAGGGCTTATGGTCTAACGCACTCGCAATCACGATCGTTTTCATTTTGAAAATCGAAGGCTTCTCTGCATACAAAATAAAAACAATTGGTCCACTTTGAAGCTGGTTGTGATTGCGAGTGCGTTAGACAATAAGCCCTCTGTTGTCGCCAATACTCAAACTATCATAAAAACAACAATGTAAAATGTTTTTGGTGCGGCTATCATTTTACACTCCAAAATAGCACAATAAGGCATGCTTCTGGATTTATTTCCTATTTTAGAAATATCGAAATATCGAAATAAGCAATCGCGGCAAATGTATGGTAGGTTATGCGGAGCTCCGCATAACTATGCCACACGTTACACGCCCACTTGACACTTCTACTGTTTTTTCTGTTCTGTGGCCGTATCCCCACACCAGGGGCTCTACTTTGAAATCAGTAATTCGAACTTCGGATCGCCCCGTCACTTTCTTGCGAATTAGTGACGCGTCGAGAGTACAAGGGATAGCAATAGACGAAGTTCGAATTACGGATTTCAAAGAAGAGCCTCAGTACGCAACAATGCGAACGATGACGAACGAACGAATGCGACAGACCCTATGCAAGACAAAATTTTCAGTTTTCAGTGTGGGGACCTAGCGACATCTAGCGAAAACTTGTATCAACCAACTCGCCAGCCCCAGCGTTAGGGTGCCGCTCCATTAGAGATATGCTATGCAGCTATGCTGCGAGGATGTTAAAACTACGCGTTTCCACCAGTGCTATGCTATGTGGACCAATGAATATGATTGGTGGATATCAAACACATTCATAGCAACGTAGCGTAGCACATCTCTGGAGCAAAGGCACCCTTAGAAAGCGCAACGAATTGTGTTCTAAATACACCGCGCTAACGAAGTTTTTCCAGTCAGTTGATATGTATACAACTTCCAGCTTCATCCCAATGAACTTGGGTCCCCAGGCATGAGATTCACCTGGAGAGAGATCTCTCTAATATCCTCATACTCAAAAAACTCAAAAAATATTACAAAACGGAATCACCAAAACACTTGCCACACGTTACGTCCATATGTATAAGCTTAAATCTAGCGACAGACGAAGCAATCGAATTGAGAAATGTCTGGGGCTCACAGATCGTCGCGTCGTGTGTAAGCATACGTCTGCATCATACATCCCTACATCTACATCTACATTTTATATGGATTGCTGCTTCCATTATAACGAGAGATTGGACAATTTTGGCGTCATTAGTAGCAATAATGTGGGCATGACTCCAAAGATTTCAATAATAAAAATTAAAATAAATTAATTGATTTCTTACCTGAACTTTAGTTTTGATTGTTTGCAGGATGGTAATAAATAAATAATACAAACACAACACAACACTTGTGTGCCGTTTGCCTCCTTCATACAATAAACAAACAGGTGGTAAGCTTGATGCATATTTAAGTAGTTAACTCTTCACAGATTTCACATTTCAGTAGAACATGCAAAATTAAACTCTTTAGTTTTAAGTTTTCAATATATCTCTTGAGATTTACTGCCGCCTTCTTTGCACTTATGCAATCATCATCTACATACGTATCAATACAGCGGAGATCTTGTAACCGGGTGCGTAACGATCTATATAAAAAATATTTCATATAATATACTAATATTATATGTTTTTTTTTTTATATCGGTATAACTATTTTATAATTATTATTTTATATTAATGATCATTTGATCTAATAATAATTTGTATAACATACTTTAAGTATAATGCATATTTACTATAATTAACTTATGATACTTAAGTTTTTTTTCATCTAAAGTACAGATGGAATAACCATTTTTGATAAAATGTATGAGATATAATCAAAAACTCGTACAACCACTTGGGTAGGTCCGTTATTTACCTTGTGACCCCACCGGTAATACAAGCCCCGCGGTAAAAGTGTAGAATAATAAAATGAATATAAGTACGATTTATTAGCAAGGTATTTCAAATCCCTAGTGTATAGCGATCCTAGTCAGTTATCTTTGGCGGACATTTAAAATGATTTATGCAGTAGGACGTCCGTTCACACGTGAGGTACTGAATGTTGCACTTTCCTACCAGATAAACGTTACTGAAATGTATGCTTTGCCTATAAGTACATTTTTAAGAGGTTTACCGTAAACTTCTTCGCATAAACTTCTTGAAATCGGAGTTTTAAGATTGTAGTCTTGAGAATGCAATAATATAGCCTATGGGTCACAGATCCCACTTACCATTTTTTTTTATCACAGCTTTTGCACTCATTTGCCTTCTTCATGACGTAAAAAACAAATTTCATTTTTTCCAACATCGAGGTTTTGATAAAAAAGATAATCATAAAAGTTTCCGATTTCCCCATATATACTCGTAGACCGATTTGGATTGCTCAACCGGTATTCCTACATAATGTATAAGTACCTACCTATTTTAATTTTTGGGACGGTGAAAAGGAAACCACGAATGCAGGTGAAATTGAACGGACGTGTAATTTGGTTTGTTATTAAAACAATAAAATGAATCAGATCTTTATAGAATTGCTTTTGTAAATTGTTAATAACGTGGATATTGAATGTATTTTATTCACTAGTATTCATATCGTGATTCGCAATAATGCGGGAGCGGCCAATCAGCAGAGGAAAATTCAAATATTTCATCGTAATGATATTCGTAACTAAATGAAATTTACTTACGTTAAATTTCCAGGAAATACGCCAAAATATATCCGGTATTTAATTATCTTTATGCCTGTTCACCGTTGGAGCGAAAAAGTTCTAGAGTGGTGGCTGCAGACCGGAAAGCGAAGTGTTGGCAGGCCTTCCACAAGGTCGCAGGAAACCGATGGATGCGAGTAGCACTAAACCGGCCGTCGTGGAGATCCTAGGGGAAAGCCTATATCTAGCAGTGGACGTCTTTCGGCTGAGATAATGATGATGCCTAAAAAAGCGATGGTTCAATAGGAACAGTGAAATTGAAAATACTTCTTTAAACTTTATACTCGTACATCTCTGTGAATATGTAATCGCTTTCATCACATAAATACTCCCACTAAGGCAAAGGTATTTGCAGACAATGCCAGAAAATATTTCCAATCTATCTATATATATAAAAGGCAAACCTGACTGACTTATATATCAACGCACAGCCGAAACTACTGTACCTAGAAACTTGAAATTTGGTTCAGGGGTTCCTTTCATGATGTAAGTGAGCACTAAGAAAGGATTTTCCGAAAATCGACCCTCAACGGGAAGAAATGGGAAGAGTAGCGGGAAACTAATTCTACGCGTACGAAGTCGCGGGCGTCCTCTAGTTAAGGATATTTTCTCAAAAATGAAAATGTTTTAAAGTATATATTTCAAACTTACCTATCACTATCTTCAAGTTCAAGTTCTCATAAACAATTCATTTTTCATTTCGCTGATGAAGTATTTCCCGGTAAACTTAAGTTATTTTGCGCGTTCGTAGGAACTAAATTAAAGTTATGTAGGTACCGCTACTAAGGTTGTCTTGAAGAGATCGCTAATCAGCAATAAGACCGCCTGTTCTTTTCCTGTGTTATTTTTAATTGTGCGTTTTCTCTTAATCTTTTGTAAGCATAAAGCGTTTTGTATTAAAAAACCGTGTAAGAATAAAGTGTATTGAATTGTATTGTACTGACCGCTTTTATTTGGCCGAACTACATCGTCGTTGAAACTGGCGTCCAAATGTATGCACAAAAATGTTACACCTCCCTTGGTTACCATTTAATCGATGAATTAAAGATTGATCCCCTTAATTAATATAGCAGATGTTTAGGCTAAATTGCAATGGTAGAGGTCACAAAAGAGGGCAGCGCAAGGAGACACGCGCAAAAATAGTATCTCCAGGCAAAAGACCAAGCCTCAAAAAAGGGTAGCCCCACCCATAAAGATGGTGTCCACAGCCACACAAGCGGTCCAGAAAAGATCTCCGACCCAACCCTTCCATTGTCGGGCAAAAGAAAGGAAGCCCGTAGTCCGTAAGCATGCATGCGTCAGGATTCCCACTCCGCGACTCACATAGATATAAGTCTCCCCCCCATCCCAACCCCCACTCCTATCCCCCCTTTTTGGAAAAACCCCGCGGATAAGTAAACGAAGGAAGGACTTTCTCCTCCGGCCTTTCAGCACTGGCTGGGGTAGTATCCGCGGGAGTCTAAATTCTAGTTGGTAATAGGGGCATTGGTGTTTTTAGCCGGTGCGAGCCCGGCAGTACCTGGGCCCTCCATTCCCAGGTCTCCGGAAGGGATTTTCACTTCTGCCCTTTTTCTTTTTCTCAAAAGTAATGAATTAAAAACAGTAAACAAAAGTAAGGACTTTTGTCTTTGGCCCTTTAGGCGATTAACAAAAAAAATATGATTTGATTAAGAGAAACAACCAGCTGATTTTATTTCTCAACACAAAAGTGAATGCCTGAAATTAAACCTCCATTTAAATGACAGTGAACATTGTGGCTTTGTGGTAACGCAGTACGTATACTCAAAGTAGGTATAACCTTACAATTTCCAGAAGATCTATCCAATTAAATACTATTCTTGGATCGAGAACGAACTCATTTCGACTGTTTTACATTTCTAATAAGGCTGGGGTTGAGCAATCTGGATGCCGCAGAATCGTTTAAGTGTAACAAAGTTTTTCATTTACTTCGAATGCTTTTAGTCTTCGTGAATTTTATTTTTTTGACATAAAAGCTGGGCGTCAATTCAACACGGTAAAACATGTTTTTGACGTGTTATCATATCGTCAACGATACAATAGCTCTTATTTACTTGACCGTAATGGCGGCCGGGTTAAAACAATACCATAACACGTCAAAAGCAATATTGTAAAAGAAAATCTCTCTTACAGCGCTATTCAATATTTAAGATTAAATATGTTACTTACTTACTCAATAGAACGGAAAAACTTCGAGGCATCAATTTAACTAGTTAGTTATTCATAAAAGAACTTGTGTCAAACCTAAACAACAATTCCTTTTGTTTTGCCACTTGAAAACATGATATTTCTTCAACTGTTTATCAACTTACGTAATCCAAGCTCCTTTCAAACAAAAGAATAATTTCTTTCTCGCAAATTAAAACTATCTCGGTAGCTGAAGGCAAGCAAGAGGAGCGACCCGGCTCCGGGCAAAAGGTTCAGTAATATAAATTACTTTTGTAGCGAATGGTCGGGACAGTTTTTGTTACTGCATTTAGCAAGAGTCTAGGTGAAATTAAGAAGAATGTGAAGACTTTTGTCTGAATGAGAGATAAAAAGGTTATGGTTTGTACGTGGGTACTATTAGGGACGTCAAAATGGACATTGATTTTTGAACCATCCCTACTTGTTGGAAAAGTCAATAGATTTTTTTGATATACCTTCTTAATCCTCTCACAGTTAAAGCATTGAACCGGAAAGGGACGGTACTTTTCATCCCAGAAAATTGGATAGTTCCCAAAGGCATAGCGATAAATGACTTCTGTGAATGAGTCCCGAGCAACAAGTTATTAATATTTGTATAATACTAGCTTTCCGCCCGCAATTTCGTTTGCGAAGAGTCAGAACTTCCGTTGAGAGTACATATAAGTATGTATAGTTTACATCACCTTCAAATGCTATAATTTTCAAAAAAAAACCGATTATGTTTTTCCCGTACGAATTTTACCCCCTTCATCAGAGAGAATTTTCTAAAATCCTTCCTTAGCATTCCTACAATGTATAAGGTATCTATGCGTTCATTTAGGATTTTACATATACATATATGTAGATAGCACCATCATCGAGATTGTCGATAATTCTGTCAATCTCAAGATTCAAGAGAACACGTTTTTATTTGTCAAATTATTCGGTTATTTCACACATAAACGGTGTTTCACGTGAGGATCTGAAACAAAAGACAACACAAACACTAACTGTTATTTTAACTATATGCTACAGGCACAACAACATAAGACTTTCCCAACACACACACAAAGGAGAATGATTTATACAAAAGGAAATTCACGATTGTAGAACGAGGAATTTTTCCGGTTAGGAGGTCTTATAAGATAGTGTTTATTTGGAGAATTTAAAAATTATCTGCTGTTGGTTGCCTTCTTCCATTCCACACTTAAGGAGCGTCCCCACTGAGAGCATTCGCGTGAATATTCGAGTGGCGTGGACGTTGAGCCGAGCGTTACAAAGCTTACACACCACTCGATGTTCGCTCCGAACGCTCATTACACGCGAATGCAAATGCTCTCAGTGGGGACGCTCCTTAAAACAAAGAGTAATTACAAAATGTTGGTATAAAGTTTCTTGATACTTGAAGTGCGAATATTTCATCATACATGGTTTTATGGTAAATCAAAATGGTACTAATTTATACTAAAGTATTGTTATGATCTGACTTATAATCAGGATTTTTATTCCACTTGGGTTTTGTCCCTCTTCTTTAATATCTTAATCACACTATTGATCTGATGACAGCTCATAATATCAAGTAGGTAAATGATACTTCGTAAGGTCGACAATATGAATACAATATCAAAGCAAGACAGACTTTTAAGAGTAAAAACCGGGTTGTATTCTACATCGGAAAACCATATTACTCTTGAAATGTTAGGATATTGTTTTCAACTCGGCCGCCATTACTGGTGGAGCAATTGTTTTCATTTTGTATGCAGACAAGCCTCCGATTTTCAAAATGAAAACGATCGTGATTGCGAGTGCGTTAGACAATAAGCCCTCTCTCTGGTAACATTGTGACCGTTTTGTTGAACGTCAAACGGGACAGTATGTACGTCAGCATCAAATATATAGACACAGTAAAACTTTCAAAAATATGTAAACACGACTCTGCTGCGACGGAATAAGGGTGTATACAGTATGTAAACTAACTAAAACCATCTCTTAAAACCAAGATAGATAGATAGCCAAGTCGAGTTAAGTGTTTTAACACATGTTTTGCTAGTACGGGTCGAATGTTTTTAATTTTATCATTGTTTAAAAATTATTAAATCGTACCTTTTTCAAAGTCGGTTAACCCTAAAAGTATCACACTGTGTGTAATGTTTACGTCGTGACAGATTTATGTCATTAAAATTTCACTGGTGTCACTTTCTTGTCAATTATAAGGGCGATTACCAGACTGCGTAACAATGAAAGAGCGGTTCCAGTTAGTACCGGATAGTAGTAGTAGTAGTGGTGGGCCTCGTCCTCGTATTGACGTCAGAGGGTTTTGCCAAGATGCATTGCGCTAACTAGCGTTTCTATTCGATTCGCTTTTAAACCAATCGCGTCAGTGGTAGATGACGTGATACGAAAAGTCACGTGACCTATCAGTGACGCGATTGGTTTCAAAATGAAACGAATAGAAACGTTAGTTAGCGCAATGCATCTTGGCAGGGCCCTCAGAACGGAAAAAAGGATCTACAACCATTTTACAGAAAATCTTGGCTTCAGCACTAGAAAAGCGGGGAGTTGTATGATATGGTACGTTTGCTGAACCCCACACCTCTAGACTATTTCTTCTGGGGATGGGTAAAACAGTTATATGAGACAGATAAAACAGTTATATATAGAAATATGAGGCTGCGGATTGTACAAGCTTCGAACATAATCAAGCGACGTGCCCGGCAAAATCCAGATTTGATGCGTAGCGTTCACTTGAAACAACCATCGTCGCTTGGTTCAAATAACGGCCACATTTGATCTAATCTACGTCGTATTTAATCGGAAGTGTGCACATAGCCTTACTTTAACTGACATTGAAAGTGTTGAACTTGGCCTTGACCTGACAACCAGATGACAAATGTTACAATTGTAAACAAATAATACAGGATGTTATTGAATCATGTATAACTAAAATGATATTTTTTGTATTACAATTATAAATTCTAAAAAGCGTTAGAATTTCAATAATTTATATACGAAGACCTTATTTATCGCCTAGACATGCCCGGATTCACACAAATGGTTTTAGTAAGTTTACATACTGTATATATTTCTGAAACCTTGTTAACGTATATTATATATTTATGACGCTGACCGTACTACGTTAAAAGTACGTACTTTTAACGTAAATACATAGGCCTTTGTATTTATGGAGCTTTAGTAGAAGATTCATGAGAAGAATTTATCATCACATATCCGTATGTCAAGGTCTTTATAGACAATTTTATCATTTCTAACCTTTTTTTATAAATACTTGAAAACAGGTAACGGTCTGTGTAGGTCACGTAATAGAAAAAACAGTGGAAGTGGCATGAGCTTCGCTTAGTATCAGACCTGTTGTCGCCAATACTAAACTAACTAACTAAACTATCATAAAAACAACACGCCACCATGGAAAATGTTTTTGGTGCGGCTATCGTGTTTACATTCCAAAATAGCACAATAAGGCATGCTTCTGGATTTATTTCCTATTTTAGAAATATCGAAATAAGCGAAGGCGGCAAAAGTATGGTAGGTTATGCGGAACTCCGCATAACTATGCCACACGTTACACGCCCACTTGACACTTCTACTGTTTTTTCTGTTCTGTGGTGTAGGTAAACGTTTTTTTACACTTTTTAGTTTGAGCTCATAATTCATACAGTTGGATTACTTCGTTCAAAGTTTCTTGGCTAATTAGCAAAGTTAAAATAACAAAAGTACTTCCGTTATCTAGTTTTTGCAGTATGAGAGAGTGGGCGTAATTAACATGCCTTTTTACTCCATTGCGCAAAGATAAAAGTGGGTTATTGAGCTAATAGTATATTCGTAGTCTCGTATGTAAGCAAAAAAAAGATATACCACTTCAACATTCTTTTTAAACTTTGAAAAAATTGCCTTCAAATATACTGCCGTACCTCAAAATATTCACCGTACTTTCATGAGCTACTAGAACGGATAGATGTTTATAAAAAAAAGTGAATATACGTGTAAAGACCCTGATTAACAAACTAAAAACATCAAAAATATGAAATATGAATGATATTTTTATAATAAAATCATCAATAACCGTGATTTATGTTTTCCCAAAATCTATTATAGTGTCCGCAGCGCGCTAAGGACCAGTCGTAGTGTAGAAATTCATTACGACTTGTCCTTAGCGCGCTGCGTATACTGTACCTACGTGATAAAATAAGATAAAACAAACGAATCTTTTATTTATAAAAGCGATTAAAAAAACTAAATTCTAGTACCGTAACAGCTAACACATCTCCACCAGACCTATACAAAAACCAACACAGAATAGAGGAAAGGTAAACGTACTTCTAAACCGTATCCAAGCTTCCTTCAATAGCCTACACCCAATCTGATGTGTCCCAACACGATTTACCACTCTTTTTCCATTTTGCGAACGAAGGGCAAAAAGGACAGTGAAAACGTTAGGTCAGTCTGTGATGTTAAAACAAACAGTGAAATAGAATCTATGTGGATTTGTATTTGAGTTCGGCAAAAATGCCTTTTTCACATTGTTTTTAGGGAATTCGGATTGCATTCCCGTTGAGCCAGTACAGATTTTATCTGATACAGCCTCACTTTTGAGCTGACATTACAATAACGCACAATTTTATCTGTTTATAATATGAGTTAAGTTAGAAAGATATAGATAAATATAATAGATAGATATAGATAGAAATGTATTGCGGTCATCCATACAATTCACGATAAACCAAAAAACTTATTGGAAATAATTATTTATGGATTTATGATTATGATTATGAAAAAATAACTGAATCTTACGCAAAATAAACGCAACAGGCATCTCAAAATTGCTCATATTTTCGAAATGAGACATAATAAGAAATATATTATCACGCATCTTAAAGTCGCTAAATAGACAGCAAATTTTAACTTAAAAAAAAATACTGTTCCGACTTTTTTGAGCCTAAGCGGATTCCGTAAACAAATCAGCGTTTCGCAGAGCAATTAAATGAACACGGCACCAAAGTTGCTTTTATTGGCACCACTTGATTAACGCCGACGGAGCGACGCGACGTGCCGACAACGCGACGACACCGGACCAACACCGTACCGACACCGTATGTCAACTCGTTTGTAGAATTGCAGTAGAATTGGTCTCTTTTAAGTGCACTTTTGGAGGAAATAATTTTAAGAGGATTTTGAGCTTTATAATTGAGCAAATAATTGATCTGTTGTATTGTAAAAATGTATTTTTCTCAAAAATGACCGAAAAAGTTGACATTAATATCTACATAATTGAGACGCGACGTAAATAGTTTACTGACAGTTCTAAAATTAAAAAAAAAACATTGCGTGTTGCATACAAATTCCATTACTATCTAGCTTGTAACTTTTTAAAAAGTGAAAAGGGCCATAATAAAATGTCAAGTAAAATGACAAGTCTTATACATCCATATTTTATTCAAAACATAACTTTTTTATCTGTTTCTAGAATAGCTTGTGTTTTTTAAAAACAATGCTTGCGTTTCTCCTTGTCATAAACAAAAAGGCGGTAAATAGTGATGGATTTTTCACGTAAAATTTCTGATTGTATGCAATAAAAAAAAGGGATGAAGATTTTACGCCAACAATTTTTTTCTTGCTATTTTTGAGAAAAGCACTACTTATATATTGACCTTGGCAGGAACAGCAATTGCGGGCTTCGTACCAATACTCGGCCCGCAATTGCCTACTTCCCTGCCTAGGCAATAATGTTCTATTAAGTATACCTAAGTTATTATAGAATGCCCGCGACTTTGTTGTGCTTTATTTGCGTCCCCTACCGACATCTCCACTCACTCTCGCTCGTCATCCCTCTTTCGTAATTCTTCTTTCATCCATCATTTCTTTATGACCATTAACATTAACCTTTGGTCATTTATGACCTAACATCTTAGCGTTTCCTTTCTTTGTCAGTAGGTACATGTCATCTTCTTTTAATCCACATCGTTCCCCTATTAACACAGTAAAATTGTCCATGTGATAAAGATGGTTATCCAGATATAGATCTGGTAGTTCTGAATATTAGCTGAGCTGCTTAGAGCATTTAACTAAGTAATGTATACCTAAGCCAAGTTTTGACCTTGAACGCGGAACACAAATTTGTCGAGAGAAAATGCGAAAACAATATATTGTTAAGTTAGTGTGGATTTTAATTCGGAAAGGCTGGTTTTTGATAGTACGTAGAATAATTTTAGAAATTAATTTGTTAAAGTAACAAAGACTATAAACTTAACAGTTTTCAAAATATAGCTTATCATAACTATTTAAAAAACGGACTTTGAAACCTGCGTTTATTTACCGTAATATGTATCACTAACTGTTGCCCGTAACTTCGCTATTGCTGTCCGGGAAAAAAGTTGCCTATGTGCTATTCCGGACAATAATCTATCTTCGTGCCAAATTTTATTCAGATGCGTTTAGCTTTTGCCGTTCTGACGTGATTGAGTAACAAACATTGATTTTCGCTTAGTATCATAATTTAATCACAAAATAAGTTAGGCAGTATGTTAATATGGACTAATTAAATTTCACCAGCTTTTCTCTTGCCACAGAGAACATAATTAGGGATCGATAACCTCACCTTACCCGTTTGTCCCGCTTAAGTTGTATCCGGCCTCATTCGATGATGTTTCAATACTCATGTGAATCATTATCAATAACTATCCCACCAATATGAAGAGTAATACAACCCAGGGCAGCCTAATAGCGCCCACGCAGTTGTCGGCCGCGATGGATGCACGATAAGTTGAGCTGACGGGACGCGCGAAGAAAAGCCGGGCGCAAGTCACAGGCGGATCGGGGTTGACATAATAATATATTTTTAGAATATTACCTTTTATTAAAATTACTGCTTGGGTATGAATTGTCAGTTTCCTTGTCTTTAAATAGCTTATGGGGTGTTTTTTACCAACAGCATTCTTGTGTAACGATCTTTCAAGTTTTCTGGGATCTAAAGCATAACTTATATCCACGCTTGTGTCAAATAAACTTATTTTTTTTTTGTATTTTTTCCGCAGCAATATATTTTTATCCATAGAAATCGAAATCGAATCGAAAAGTGAAGGTCGAAGGTGAATCGAATCGAAACACAAAGTCTGTCGCATAGCAAAAGGAGGGATTAGTTTCGTTAATTTATTTTACCACGTTATTGATACCTCGGTTTCTTGTCTGTCCATCTGTGTGTTAGTTTGTTATTTAATTTTGTTTGTCTGATCGTTACAAATTTTGTAATATATTTATAAACTTACCTCCCGATGAGCTAAACCTAAAACTTAAAACAATTGTCACAACAAGATGACAAATATGAGAATTCTACTAATTTTATCAATGCGAATGTTTGTGTGTGTGTTAGTTTCTTACTCCTTTAAGCTGCAACGGCTGAACGGATTTGGATGAAATTTAAAATGGAGATAGCTTATACCATTACACACATAGGCTACTTTTATACTGGAAAATTTAAAAGTTCCCGATGGGTATAACGGTAACCGATATCTACGCGGACGAAGTTTGCATTGTCATAGGTATTATCCCAACAAAAAATAATTAAATAACTCCGCTTTTCCTAAGGAAATGTCAGTTGCAAAATCGCAGCCGCCGCCATCTTGCGCCGCCTGTCAAACGAAGACGCAGTATTGTGCGCGGCCATACGTCAAGTTTGACGTTTACCCAATATACTACGTGCTCGCGGTGGCCTGATCTAATCGGCGGCTGTCGTCTCCGCTCTGTCTGTTACTTATTCCAATAATCAGTCCGATCTATAGCCTGATAAAAAAACAAAAACAAAACGGACGTGGACTGTATTTTTAATTCATGGTTAGCTTCTGTTTATAGAGACAAATGTAACGAGTCCAAACTGGGTAGGTCTATGTTAAGGGTAGTGATTCTTTCAAAAGCAAAGGTGAGCGAACGCAGGAGTGATGTCCAAGCGGCGAGTTTAAGTAGTCCCGTCAAAGCGAACAAAACACATTTCAGCGCGTGTATTCAATTTGGCAGCATGGCTTCTCGAACGTATAAGGCTGCCTAATTGAGAATGCACTCGCTAATATGTGTTTTGCTCGCTCTGACGGGACCTACTTAAACTCGCCGCTTGGACTTCACTCCTGCATTCGCTCACCTTTACTTTTGAGAGAATCAATACCAAGTACACTCCTGGTAGACTCCTGACGAGTAAAAGTGCCCGTGCAGCCTACTTACTGAATAAATGTCTTTTATCTTTTATCTTTTTTACAGCGGAGATACTGTTGCTACTCTTAGGGCCCCTATATACGGTACGATCGGTCGTTACGATCCGTCGGTTCAGACTGAAATCGAGCGATGGATTGTACGTGTGTGGCAATATCGCATCAAAATTTCAATAGAAATATGAATCGTCACGATATCGTTTCAGATCGATCGTAACGACGGATCGTTCCGTATATGGCGGCCTTTAGACATACAATCATATTGAAGTTTCATATGGTTTCAGGGCGTCGCAAATTTTAGTCTATTCCAATAAAGGAAGGGATCAAATAGATTTTCAAGATTGGAACTAATCATATTTGTGCACTTAAAACTCAGAACTTTGCCAAGCAAACTCTGAATTACGTTCAGATACGTTAATATTTTGTGACAAATAAAAAATCTAAAACTTTTCTTAGAAGAAAACCGCCTGTTGTTTACCTGTGTTATTTTTATTTGTACTGTTTCTCTGTAATGTTTTCGTTTGGTGTAAAATAAAGTGTTTTGTATTGTGTTGCATTGTAAAACTCGGATATCACTTTCATTTAGTCAATAACACCATTATATATACTTACCTATTTATTCTGAGCATATGCTGAGTTCTGAACCTTTTGCCATAATATTGCAGGTATTATTGAGACTTGTTGTAGTTTTTATATTTTTCTACAGGAATAATATTATGTAAAACTACTATGCTGAGAGGGCTATAAATCTTTTTCTGTTTTCTGTTAAAAAAACCCCCGGTTTATAAACCCCTTCTTTCAAACTAGATATCTCTTAAAAGGCTTAACTGATTTTCATAAAACCATTAAAACACCATCGCGATCAAAGTAGCTTTGTTTAAAAGAACTGCGTCAGAATCAGTTCATCCGTTTGGGAGCTACAAATGCCACAGATAGAGTCACAGATACACATGTGAAATTTATAACACCCCTTTTTTGTCAGAGGTTAAAAAGAAATAAACTACAACCTTGCGTTCTACACACTTAAACCAACACCATGTATAATGTAAAGGGGAGCGCTCACATCTCCTTCAAATACTCAAAGTAACGAGCCCATCTGAACCAGTGACAAAAACCCTATAAATTTGATATTATATGACGAACAAAAGAAGCCACTCGGTTCGCCAAATATTTGTTAAACATTGCCAGTCGATTTCACCGAGGCTTGGGTTTGACAGGGGACTACTTTATGGCATTCTCCAAAGAGAGTACGATTGTAAATCATAACCACGTTTTGGGGTACCGGCGGAATGAGGGGCATTCATCTTTGAAAAACTAGCTTCGTGGAGTTTAAGGTTAACGGCGGAGAGAAGGGAGCTCGTTTTTATTATGTTGAGAGTGAAAGACAATAAATTTTGTTAGAAAAGATTTTAACATTGCATCAGAAAGATAAGGTGGTGTAAAATTTACAGTTAATCCAGGGTATTAATAGTACTCGGCTGTCTTAATATCTCCTCTCACACTCTCTGGCTTCTGTCAATACATTTGCTATGACAAAGAGACTGGTAAAGCGATAGAAAGCCGTCTACTTATAATGCAATGATTTTGCTGTATTTTTATGTCCAGTCGACCAATTAGGCACCTAATTTACCACCCTTATGTTAAATTCCGTTTGCACGTCATAAATCAATTAGGGTTTCTATTCAACACGGTACAACCCCAATCGTTTTTGATCTGTTATTGTATTGTAAATGTTTTGATAGCTCTTATTTACTTGACAGTAATGGCGGCCGAGTAAAAAACAATTCCATAATACGTCAAATACGATTCGAATTTTTACCGCCTAGAATAGAGGCGGGCTTTTATTCTACTGGGTAAAACCATATTGCTTTTGACATGTCATCGTATTGTTTTAAACTCGTTCGCCATGACTGTCAATTACATAAGAGCTATCGTAAACTAGACGATACGATAGCATGTCGAAGGCAATAATGGTTTTACCGAGTAGGTTGATAAGATACGTCTGTTAATCTGAAGGGTCGACTAAAGTCCACATTTTGATTTATAGGAAGTTGTGTCTAAATTGAAAGACCACGTGTTTGGCCAACTGTACCACTGTATAACCTTGTCGCTGTAAGGCGACGTATTAAGCCACATCGCTTAAGTTTAATTTGATGTGTAAGGCCTAGCCAAGATACAAACGCACACTGATAAATTTTCTATTTTCTATCAACTCGAAACGTATAGAGTTAACATAAGCAGTAGACGCGACCTGAAATCAGCTTACGTCAATCCATATATCTTGTTGATTTTCGAAAATCACTCACTTTTCGTTATGTACCTTGATTAGGCCGCATAGTTTGGCACTATGACCCGATTCTACGGTAGCACATTAGCTCTTTCATAATTTCTGCATTATATTTACTCAATGAGCAATTTCAATCAGGTTAGAATTTGTTATTAATTATTAACAAGACCTTAAAAGGAAATCAAGAACCAAAGTCGTTTCAAGACGTATTTATGTAAAGATATTAATTGCAAACAACATTTGGCCTCACTTATTACAATAGCACTTCAACATTATTAGCCCTTATCTGTACTGCTGGACAAAGGCCTCTCAAAAGGCATGTCACTGCTCCCGATCTTCAGCTTCTCTCGTCCAACCTACACCGGCCTATCTGCGCATATAATCTATTCATAAGATCTCATTAACAGACTCAAAACGAGGAATGTATAAGTATCGTGTCAGTGATTTTTATTTTTAATTTCCCCTTTCTGTTAATAACTACAAAACAAGTTTTTACTTTTAAATCAAATTCCTTAGCTCACTCCCAAAATACCACAATTTCAAAATACCGGACTACTTGCTCTCTTTACCTACTAGATTTCTTAAACACCAGCTTCAAAATATGAGGTAAGAAACTTCAAATGTTAAGTTTTGGGATATTGGGAAGTATTTTGAGAATCTGGTAAATTCTTCTACCATACAAGTAAACAAGAATGTGATAAACTAAAAGTGATTTTGTATTCAAAATTCTTCACAAAATAGGGCTTACGGAACCCTCGGTTCTGTTCCCGGGAACCGATATTTGAGTTTTTGTGAATGCAAATCCTCCCTTTCTGGCGTGAATATTTGATCAATAAGGCTTTTCCTTAAGACGGTTTCACTAAAATATCTTATTTTTCTGCAACTGGAGATATCTCGGATTATCAGGGGGCTTTTATAAACCTTATTTTATGTATAAAATATCAATTTTGCATAAAGTTGCTGAATTAAGTTCAGATGCAAACATCCTCAGTGCATGCTTATGGAAATTGAATTGGAATTATTTTATTTTATAATGGTACATTTCTGAATAATGTATTAAATAAGATATTCCATTAAAACTATTCCTACTGCTTATTCGCTATGTAAGTTTCCACTTACATATCTACTTAATTTTATGCGCTAGCTATATTTCAAACGAAATTGGCATTTGTTCCAAAAGCAACCAACATTACTGAGACTCATTACGAAAAAATCAGGTTATTCGACCCAAGTAATATTAAAACCTGAAAAATATTTTTTTTTTTTGACGTAGGCCCCAGAAAGGTTGTATATTAAAATATTAAAATGCCATGATTTATAAATCATAATCCTTTTACACAACAAGTAAGATATTTATTTAATCTCATTCTACATCATCTCATCTCATTTTTTATAACAATAACACGCGTAAAGTTTTTCTTTCTGTTGAGAAAGAAAATCTTTTTATTAGGCAATAATGTAGTAACTAGAACTATATTTATTTACATATATAAATATACTTTTGTCCGCAACTCTGTTCTTATGGACGTCGTTTATTGCTATTCTCTCAGGAACTGTTACATTTTCCGATATAAATATACCTACCATGACAATCTCCGGGGTATAAACTATCTTCGTACGTACTTTTGACGTCGACTACTTTAGACGTTGAACCGTGACGACGTAAAAAACATATGCAAACAAGTAGGTATATTGCAAATTTATATTTTTATTAATCCTTAACCAGAGGGCTTATTGTCTAACGCACTCGCAATCGCAACCGGCTTCAAAGTGGAGCAATTGTTTTCATTTTGTATGCAGACAAGCCTTCGATTTTCAAAAAGAAAACGATCTTGATTGCGAGTGCGTTAGACAATAAGTCCTCAGGCTAAGGGATTCATGTCTTACAAATAAAATCTACTCAATACTACCAACTTGTATGTTAGCACCTACTGATACTCTACTGTGACGTGTGATCTGTCAGACTGGTTAAAGGTTAATAGGGATTAAACATAGGTAATTAATTAATGCAATGCAACTTTAATACCTTAGTCCAGCCAGCCAGTTTCCGTGTACGCACTCAAAACACTGACCGGTCGTGTAAGGGTAGTCGACTGTAATCAGGGGCCGCTGTTGCTTCGAGCATTCTCCGTAGAGTAACTAAGAAACAGGTGCATCATTAACCCCCTTACTAATAAACGTTGAGTAACCGTGGTATAGTTATACAATGTTTTGTCCTTATCTGTCATTGTGACATTTGGATTTGACAGATAAGGACAAAACATTGTATAGCTATACCACCGTTACTCAACTTTTATTAGGAAGGGGGTAAATCATTAAAACACTCACCGCCAGCCAATGCTACGAGTGCTACGCTGTAGCTTGTAGCACCACTTTTCTGCTGTGTAGCGAAAAAATGCTACGAACTGTGGATACGATATCGTGTCGTTGGCGATAAAAATCATTATCAGATTAACGTTTCAGCTGAAGGAAGCAGCTTTCGTTGTCATTAATTATTTCTCAATGGCTCAAAAGTTAAGTGGAAGAGGTTCCTTAAAGAGATAAGTTTGTCTTAGTTCCTGTTTTATTTTTGACAACTTTATTATTTTCTTTTGTTTGTGCAATAAAGTGTTTCCATACATACATACATAAATCGTTCAACGGCCAGTACCTACGCAAACCACTAGCAATGGCGCGACACAGAAAAAAATTTACTTCCTCCTACTTAAAAGTAAGCCGAGTAAAAAACAATACAATAACGTGTCAAAAGCAACATGTTTCTACCGATTAGAATAGAACCCCGCACCCGTATAATGGTCACCTTTATTGCAGTGGATAAAACATCCGTCACTCTTGCACTCACGTACTGGTCAAAATGTGACCGATCTTTTATCCACGTTTACCAACGACGATATACACAATTATAATAGGCTCGCACCTCATGGGAAAGATAGTATCAAAACAAAATCAATCATACTAATCAAAAAACTACCAAACAAACAGACAAAAAAGCAAGCTCATAAAAACTTATTAAAAAACTGGTATGTCCATCTCTACGAAACGAAATACAATTTTAAAATATAATTTTAACCTAGACGACGGTACTCTGTTCATAATAAACGATCGATTGCGAGCTTACGTCGTTTTGACATCGATGGTTCATGGACAATTTACGCGTCCAGCCCAACAATATTGTTGCACATAAATACCTCCCAGCATACATTCACCAACGTAAACTGGAGCTCGGAATTAAACGCAGTGGTATGAATATAGCACTACGGAGTGGTATGGTGTGACGCCGGTATGGTATTTAGACCTAAGGTTTGCATGGGATGTGTCCATTCAGTAATTTATGATTGTTAGATTGATGTCTGCTATGATTTGAATACGTGTGTACAGGGTCTCATAACTTAACATAAATATTGCAGCATAAGAAAGCCCATGTCCGGTACAGAGTACGTTTTTAAGATACAACTATGTAAGTTAGCTTAGGAGTTACGAAATTACATTGATTTTAATGATACTTGTAAAGAACTCTAACTTATGATACACATTAGTCTCTTTTGGCTAAAAATAGTTATAATTTGTGATTCCAAAACATGGTATCTGGGCCACGACGCTACAGTTTACTGGATTACACCGTTACTCAAATCGTTATATTAATATTTAAATATTAAGTTAATTATGAACAGCAACTATAGCTTATTTTCAGTATCACACAATATGTCAGTTAGTTAGGAGACATTAAGATTTTGTTAACAAATTCTTTTAAGCGAGCTAATGTCAGTTAAATTTCGCACACATTCCAAAATGTCTGTTTTCAAAAAGATAAAACCTTTAGATCATTTTAATGACCCAAAGGTAGTTTCCCAAGATTTCCTAGATCCTGTCTTGTAAACATTGATTTTATAGAAAAAAATGTTGTTTAATTTTACCACTTACGTTAAAATGTTGCAATTAATATAGATTTGTAGTATATTTATGCTAACGCAATGGCAAAGGAAACGTCATATTATTATTATCTATACGAAATCACAAAAGGATAATGGGCACTTTTGTATGGAAATTGAGTGAGGCACCAACAGAGTTGAAACCTGTATATTTAATATCCACTCACTTGCTCGCTGTCAAAAAAAAGGTACCATAAACTGCTCTGACATTTTTTTTCGTATTTTTTTTAATTTTGTGTAAAAGCCGTTTCACATGATAGGATTTTTGAGAAAAATAGAATAAAAATTTAAATAATTACATATTACTGTCGCCGCAAATACCTAGCATACCAGAAAACAAAAATATGGGCACTTGAAAACCTTTGGTCGACAAATTAAAACCTAGCGACAAATAATCATCACCACAAGACAGCTTATCAAATATTCTTATTTAAGAGCAAGGCTCTTGTCGTTGTATTAATGATGCATTGTCCTCCACTTCTCTCTATCTTTCGACGTTTCCTTTACCTCCTTATGCGATATGACGACCATTTTCTACTCTATTTGACTTGTGTAACTACTTAATTCTATAAATAACAGAAGGAAAATTAGTAGGATATATACGGGGTCTATATCGGAATCCTATCGTTTGTCCTAATGGTCATTTGATCTAATTCATCGTTTGTCGTAAAAACCATTTCCGCCTGAAGTTTAAAACCTTTCAGTGTTGTTATAACACAACCCTAACCTAACCTAACCGCAGTTATATTTGGAAAGCCTAAAAAGTAGTCTGACTCAGCTGAAAACCAGTTTAGGACAAACGATAAATAAGGACAAATGACGATTAGGTCAAACGATATTATGGATCGCGAATGACACTTATATATACGACATGACGGCTTGATAAATATAATCAGAGAAGAAAAGATAGAAGGGAAGTGAAAAGGGGATAGACCATTGCAAGAATCACTATCACTAAGAAAGAAAGAAAAAACATTTATTCGTGACAAACAGGCAAACAAAACTCAACATAAATGTTTAAAAAAACAAAAAACCGCCTTCAAAAACGCGAAAAATAACTTCTACTACTAGGTACTTAGTAGTAGGTACCTATCCTATTAGGTTAGTCCAACTGAAGTCGGCTTTTTGTTGAAAATATGTTATTTTTCGCGTTTTTGAAGGCGGTTTTTTGTTTTTTTAAACATTTATTTTATTTTACACTTTTTAGTGATCATAATAAGCTTATGTAGTCCCACTTCTTAGTTGATATATGAAACTTTAAGACATTTTCAAGCTCGCCGCAAGCAACGCCGCGGGAAAATCATAGTCATTTTAAAACAATTAAATGTGCTTCGTTGTAGTCGCTCAACTATCTTAATCGAGATATCTTATCGCCACCCTTGAAATCGGTACCGTTGAGGAGTTCCAGTGGCCATCTGTGGTCTTCATCATCAGTTCCGCTTCACCAAGTGACACTTTCTGAATGCAAATGCTACATTTGTTACTAAAAATACTAAAATCGCTATATGTTTGCCTACAATATTCGAGGAGTTCCCTTGATTTCTCCAAGATCCCATCATCAGATCGTGACGTGCTGACAATGGGACCAACTAGAAAGTATACCCATTCGAACACCGAAAAAAAATTTCAAATCGGTCCAGTAGTCTTCGAGTAATCGGGGAACACACATAAAAAAAAAATATTCCGACGAATTGAGAACCTCCTCCTTTTTTTTGAAGTCGGTTAAAAATACTGACATAGACAAAATACCTGTTGTCACGGATTGGTTCCAACTCAGCGTTATGCTGGAGTTAAAGCCAGCGCTGGTAATAAACTAAGTTCCCCACCGCGTATGTCTGTACGAGTATGTACATACAGACTCGTTCGTTTGCGATAATCTTAAAAACTACTGAACGGGTTTTTATGCGATTTTCACCATCAGTTATATAATTGTTCACGGATGTTTTTTATATATAATAAATTCTGATTTATGAACGAGTGTAACAGAAAACTCACATAAGTCGAAATGAAGCGGGAGCAGAGGGCTTATTGTCTAACGCACGAACTCACAACCACGATCGTTTTCATTTTGAATATCAAAGGCTTACATACAAGTCTGTCTGCATACAACATGAAAACAATTGCTCCACTTTGAAGCCGGTTGCGATTGCGAGTGCGCTAGATAATAAGCCCTCAGGTTGCTAGTTCGTTATAATTAAACCCTTCAAATTCACGTAACAATATCATCAACATAACACAACAAATTTGTCCTAAACCATGTCATAACCAACAATAGTTAACATCACCCGGATTTAACACAACCAGTGCCACCTTCCTGATTTCCATTTAAAACCGACACTAAGTGGAGTACTTGGAACGTGAAGCCCATGTTCACAGTTGGCACTGTGTCCTCTAAATAGACCGCTGGTGTTATCTTACTTTACCATGCGTGCTCGCTAAAACTTGGATAACGTTTTGTACAGAGAATGCACGATGAAGCTAGTTCACTTGCATATTAGACGCTATACTGCCACACAAATTAACATACGGCCGTATAGATGACCACAGAGTAACAGTCTGTCGGTTGTTACTGGCCGGTCAGTTCATCGTATTAGAACACGACTATTGGTTGATTTGATGTATTTATACTAGTTCTATTGTTGGTTCCATTTAGCTCCAGTTGGTCTAACTAATAGAACTAGTGTGAATATTGTTATTGTTAAACGGGACTTTATCGCGTTAAGGGATATATAATTAATTGTATTTTTTTTTCTATTATGGCTTTCACTCCTTGCTATTTTGGCAAGGTATATTTTGGTATTATTAATTATTACCTCGACGTTTCGGACGTGACGCTACGCCCATGGTGTCGAGAGGACTGAAGAGGCGGGCATCAGCATCTTCTTGTCGTGCGAGTTTTTCGAACTATCCGCACTTGGTCTATATTTTTATTACACGCACTAGGGTTGTCACTGTACCGGCACACAGCACTCACGACATCTGGCGATCGGTCGGAAGATATTTGACATGGTTTAATAAATAAAAATAATAAATAAACATACATTTGCTGATAACTGGATTCCACGATGATGAAATCCCGTTTAACAATAACAATGTATAAAATTCGTGTGAGTTTAAACCAATATAGTGTGAATATACCGTTTATTTTAAGGATTCATAATTTTTTTAATTTCTTCCTGGACGGACTTATGGTGATCACATTTGCAATGTACTGAATAAGAGCAAAATCAAAAGCACCCGAAACCGACGTACGTGCATGAAGAGATTGATGAATGTAGAGGAAGCGAAAGTTCTATGTTCGGACCGGTGCACCTGGCGTTCTATAGTCTCTGCCTAACTCATTGAGAGACAGGCGTGAAGGTATGCATGTATGTATGTACATTTTTTCACAGTTTGTTGACTGTCAGTCGGCCTCACTGACTTGGGATTGCAGCTGAACTAGTCAACTTAGACTCTAGGAGCTTTGCGAAAACTTAACACAGTCGCATGCTGCAAGATTGATTCCAAACTAGGACAATACAATTTCACTGTTACAAAACTTGTAACGTGTGGAATCAAATAATATATTCAACCATTTACTTAACATTGTACATAAGCAAATAAAAAACATGACCGTAACACCCAATTTCATGGTTCTTTAAAAAGAAGTAAAATAAATGAAGTGGCGTTTTGATAACGTTTAATTTGTTAACTGAACAATCTTCGCTCTATGTCATTCTTATTTCACAAAGCTAGCCAACTCTTCTAACTGCAAAAAGGATTAACTGAACTGGAATCCCGTAACAGAGATACCATTAAAATGCTTTCAGCAGTTTTCTCCATGATTATTATATTAAAACTTTGCTTGCTAACCTCAGACTCGAAGTTAATTTTCTTGAGTACACTTTGCTAGATATTTCTTTTCCATTGCAAAAAGCATTTAGTTGTTTCTTTTGCTTATGTGAGTACCTACAGAGGGATGCATTCGGTCACAACCGTTGCCCACCGATTTTGATGTTATATGGCTGACGTGTCCAGTTCAGTTCCGTTTGAGTTAGGCCAGTTAAGAATTTCGTGTTGTCTCAATATTCCATTAGGTATATAATTCATCAAACTTTCCTTTTTTGCACAGAAGGCATACGCACTGCTAGAGCAAAACACTAGTAACTCAAAATACAACGGTATTTTAAAATCAACTTTATTACAACTTCTATGAACTTGGAATAAAACTAACTAGGATTTTGAGTTGATACTGTTTTGATCTAGCAGTGCGTATAACAAAGATACAAAAGCTACTAACGTTTCAGTTTTCTATCGACTGGAAATGTATTTCCCTGCCAAGACTTTCCCAATGCGCTACAAATATGGGGCTTTTTAAAAAGGGTATCATTAAATTTCTTCGAGACCGGCAACGCATTGGTGACGCCTCCAGAGTTGCAAATGTCGGTGGTGACCACTTCCCATCAGGTGGGCCGTCTGCCTTTATGTCGGACGATTGCAATAAAATAAAACCGGGCAAGGCAAGTCGGACTCGCCCACCGACGGTTTCGCACATGATAAGGTTAACTCAATTTAAAATTTGCCGTTCCTTGCATAAAGACCCTGATTTTTTTGTGATTTAATGAAAAATGTTGGGTTTTCAGATTTTTTCCTATATTTGTAGTATGAGACGGTATTACTTGCCAAATTTCATAGTTCTATGTCAACGGAAAATACCCTATAAATTTTGATTCCCTTGAGTGTCGAAATATACGTTTTTAGCAGCATAAACGGCCGTATCTTTTTTTTACATTAACTTGGAAGTTTGATTTTTTCACAGCTTCAAGAGACTGCAGATTTTAGTATATGGTTTCTATTTCAACTCGATACCTCCACGCGTTCCCGAGATAAAGAGTGTTGACACACAGACAGACGGACAACAAAGTGATCCTATAAGGGTTCCGTTTTTTCCTTTTGAGGTGCGGAACCCTAAAAATAGTGCATTCCAAATTCTAGCTTATTCCAATAACGGAAACTGGATAAGGATTAAGTAGCAAGATTTAAACGAAAAAAAAAAAACCTATTCAAAAATGTATCGAACGATAAATAAAGTGAGTTGCATACTGTGTAACTACTTAATGTAAAGGCAACCACACACAGTGAAAATTGAACAATGATGAAAAGGGAAAATAAAGTTCCCATCCATTTCAACCTCTCGTCAATTACCCTGTGGTTATCGACGAGGAATTACCACGTCATCTCGGGTCAACGAACTGTGGACGCTGGCTGGCAGCGGGAAAGGTTTTTTACAGTTTTTACAACTTAAAGCCACGTATAGTTGAGCTCAGTTAGTTTTTGGATTTCAGAGGTTTTCGCCTAAAAGGAAGATTGGAAATCAATTCTGACATCTGTCATCAAAGTACCATTAATAACCTATTGTTGGGTTTGAGGTTATAAATATGAAAGGTTTTTTTTACAGCCGTACATTAAACTAGAATTTATTATACATAAAAACCTTCCTCTTGAATCACTCTATCTATTACTAAAAACTGCATTAAAATCCGTTGCGTAGTTTAAAAGATCTAAGCGCACAGACAGCGGGAGCGAATTTGTTTTATAGGTACCATATAAAGAGGATACAGTCATTAGGTTTTATAGACCGAATTATAATTAATATCAGTAAAAGTTAAGTTAAGGTTAGATTATTAAAGCGAATAGCGGAATTCCTCCTTTAGTGAGACATACATCACATACGTGCCAACTAGACAACTAAATATCAGTTTGATTGTACAAACAACAGCGCGGATGCAATTAGGAGTAAAGTATCCGTCGGGCAACAGCGGCGGTCTGGCCGTCGTCCAGCGAACGGTGCCAGCACTGCTGCCGTTGTTAGCGGGAGCTACGTCATATAAGAAGCGGAGCGGGAGCGGAAACCATTTTATACCCTATTAATAACAGTATTAGGAGGCGATTTTATATACACAGGTAATCTTAGTCCTAAACTATGTTCTAGGATTGTCTTTATATAATTAGACAGCTGTAATAAACGCTAGCAACTTAAATTTATCAAGCAAAGTTTGATCTACAATGACATTAACATTTTATACTTGACAAATAAGTATGAGTGTTATTTTATTAGCCAATTCACAGTTTAATACAGGCTTTTTTTTCTTTCACAGCTCGCTTTTTGATTCAGTGACGAGGTATTGACCAGCAAATTTAAGTAGCGCCACGCTCTCATAGGCACATAAGGCAGAGTTAGGTAGGTATCTACAGTTTTAGCCGAACTTTGTAAAATTAATGTTGTGAGTTGAGGTTTTGTTTGTCAATTGAAAAGTTTTTTTTTTGAATCACCTCCTTGCAAAGGTATTCAGGTTTGTAATAAGAGATGGTTATAAATCAAGAATCACGATGGTCATACTTGTTATTTTGTGCTTCCGCTTCGCTCCAACCACAGCCTTACAAGCGCTACGCGGATAGAATACGCTCTAACATCATATTTTATCAGCAACCAAGGAAATTTATTAAGGAACAGTACTGATAAGCAACCCCGGCTCTTAAACTACACGATCTTTGTTCCTTTCGTGTAAAGTTCTCAATTGAATGTTTCCAAAGCTCGGAGAGCAAAGTTTGGAGGCTTTCGCGACAATGAAACGGGAAAGTTCAGGAAAGTTTTTACCTACGCTTACAAATCAGTCTATTCGGAAAGTTTCAGCGCCTTGGGGAATTAGACTTACTAATGGGACAAACAAATCTATGAATGGGGTTTTTTGAATCTCATTCACTTTAGGTATTTACGAAGTTACGGAAATTTTGTGGCTTTTGATAAATTTATAAATGTTGATAGAATATACAAAACTTAACGCCTTCCTAAGGCTACCTTCTTCCTATTGTGTGCATGCTCCTGGAAATTGGTTCAATACGCTTCCAAATTATGACTTCATCTTCTTTTTTGTCCAAAATTAGGGTGACGGAACCAGTAATGGACAAGGACAAATGATGGACACTTGACTCATATTTTACAGAAGATAAGGGTTATTTATTTGTTTTTCAACAATCAATTTACGACCATATGAAATTTGAATTAAGAGTTAAGTGTCCATTACCGGTGCCTGTCAGCTAAAAGTGTCTAATACTGGTGCCATCACCCTAATTCAATAATAAAAAAACTACTCGTACATTTCCAATGATCTAACGACTTAAAAGTTGCAAGCGACAGAATTATAAAGTCATAATCCGCACCTGTTAGATACAGTTAGTAACATTGCACGCTTGCTAAATGAGTTAATTCGATCGTATGCCAGTTAAAATTATACAATTGGTTTTTATGCTAAACGTTCATTATGCTTTTCGTGGTTAGTTAAATGAAATTATGCAAAATGTTTTTATACTGATTGAAGCGCACCCTAAAAAAAAACTTGGTAATTTTTTATAGATATCGGGTAAAAAATATTTTTGACTTCGGCTACTCAGAACTCTCGTTCATAAAATTAAAACGACAGAAATAAACTTTAGTTCAAAATCAGTCCAATACCTAAAAAAAATATCCAAAAAGTTCAAAAGAATTGGCAATATAATAAATACTTAATGTTTTAAAACCACCTAAATCTCGCATTATAATACTCGACAAAAATAAAAAAGTGGCTCATTTACTCGTAGCTCATTTATTCGATCATAACTAAAATGACATTTAATGTTGAGCATTAAAACTTATAGAAAAGCAGTATTTAAACTGTAAAATCACAAAAATAAGCAAAACCGGCAAAATTTCGTATACGACCTTTAAATCCATGATTCAATTTAAGTGAGACATGACAAAATGAAGTCTTCTATCAAAACATTGCATTCGGAATTATGAATATTCTGAGTTTTGATCAATTCGGAATTATGACTCTTCGGAATTATGTATTGTACCCAGTTTTGCCAAGTAGAATAGAGCCCCTTTAATTGTGTTGCAAACTTGCAATGCAGCGGAGTTAGGTTTGAGCAGAGCAATATCGGAGAGCCCGAGGCGAGAGCAAAATTGGCAGCTGACCGGGGTAGTTGCCTTCTGGCAACTACGCGGAGCGGGCGATAAGTATTAGAGCAAGTTTCTGATTCAACCCAGGTTTTAGTTAAACTTAAAAAAAAAGTAACTAGTTAATTTTACGAGTTTGAGAGTTAGTGAGATATACATTTGGGCATACGCGCATTACGGTTGCATAAACCCAAAGGATAAAAACGGGACCCTATTACTAAGACTGCGCTGTCCGTCCGTCTGTCCGTCTGTCCGTCTGTCTGTCACCAGGCTGTATCTCATGAACCGTGATTGCTAGACAGTTGAAATTTTCACAGATGGTTTATTTCTGTTGCCGATATAACAAAATGACAAACCTTAATAACTGCCAAACTAATATAAACTATTGAAAACTTAAAAATATAATCTTGACCGCTAATAAATCCTTAACTAATTAATATATTGGAAAGTTAAAACTGTATTCTGAACCGGTAACATTAATTTACCGAATCTCGGAATCTTAAAATCAGACCTCGGAATATACGGTGCAAAATTAAATGACAGCTAGGGATCACCTATATCGATAAACTCAACTATCGATGCTTTTTCGAGCATTGTTTGTTAGTGTGTATTTTTTTTATCTATTTTTAGCCCCCTTCAACTTCCACCGAAATAGAAAAGTCTTTTAGCCATCTGAAATGGATTCATCAGTCAAGACGGAGAAGTTGAACGTCCGAAAATGTGGAGCAAATTCTGATCGTTTATTTTAACAATAGTAAATACACAATGAGGAAAAATATGATAATGATGAGTGAAGGTTCAAAAATCCTTTTAAAATAAATAAGATTCAGAATTATATTGCTATTTTGTTTCACTTGCATACTTCGAACTTGATCACTAGGAGATGAGAAAAGCATCGATATTTGAGTTTATCGATAAAAGCGATCCCTATCAGTCATTTAATTTTGCCCCTCTTATTCAGAGGTCTGCTTACAATATTTACGTCAACTGCTGGGACACCCTGTATGTATATACCTACATCAATAATTAATGTCTACATCCCTATAGATACATCAAATTCCCACGTACCACTAGCTAAACTAAACACACGTACCAAAACACACACAAATTGGTCGCAGCTATCGGCTGGGCGGGCGCCAGACCCCGCCGGCTAGCAGACGCGGCGATTATGGCGAAACACACCGTATATGCTCTCTGAATTAACTTGTCAATTAATTTGAGAAGTATAATAGGAAATAATGTTTTTAGGGTTCCGTACCCAAAAGGTAAAAACAACGGGACCCTATTACGAAACACTGTCCGTCTGTCTGTCACCAGGCTGTATCTAATGAATCGTAATAGCTACACAGTTGATTTTTTACAGATGATGTATTTCTGTTAATAAATATTTAAGTGGGGCTCCCATAGGTACAGCAAACGTGTTTTTTTTGCCGTTTTTTTTTCGATATTAATAACATACGGGACCCTTCGTGCGCGAGTCCGACTCACACTTAGCTAGTTTGTTTAAATGATGAGATAAATAATACAATAAAAGATATTGAATATTTTATTCGTCACTTTTAATTGAGTTTAGAGCCATTGCGCCTAACAAGTGTAGGTAACACTTGTTAGGTCGATTAAAAAATGTCTGGCTACCGGTTGAAAAAAAGAAGAAGAGTGCTGTAAACCCTAAAGGTTCACTTATGAAAAGATGGAAAACATTACAGTAGCACGACGTCCAATCACTAAAACACTCTTTGACGTTAAATGTTACACGCACACAAAGTATTTTTTTTTTCATTTTTATAAGTTATCTAATAGTATGGTAATTGTTTCAAAAATCTATAATTCGTTGCTTTAATGCAAAAACGACACAAACCAAAATATTTTTGTGTTGCATTTAAAATCGGAATGCTATTTACTTTAAGTTTGAAATCAAACTATAGCAACTAAGCAGCGAATTATTAAGAATGAAATATTTTACGCCAATATTTAAGACACACCATAACTCACGTATTTCGATCGCGGCATCTTCCACAAGTAGGAACGTTACGCTAAGTCCTAGGCACCAAGCTACAGTAAGAACTATGGTCCCCACGATCACCATCCCAATACCGTCCAGACTCAAATAACGTAACAGTTGGACCTTTCAATCAGGCTCGTATCTCGCCGACCTTTTTGTACCCGACCCTTCGCAACTAAATTGGGTACGAGGCACCTAATAACCGTTCTATGGGATGCAAATATATAAACGTGGATTTGATCAAGATACGAAAGAATTCAATGGGGTCTTGTGTGTTATGGCATTCAGAATGCATTGAAAAGGAGGGACTGATGGGTAATTGATATTGAAGATATTCTATTGCAGGTAGGACGTTGTGCAGGGTCTAAAGTCCTCACGATCACCATCTTATTCTTTAACTTACCGCCACATAGCAGTGTTCGCATTGTTGTGTTCCATTACTAGTATGTATGCAAGAAAACTCTTTGTTGCACATTAATAAAATACGTACTTACATAAAGTTAAGATAACGTGTACAATGGAGAACTTCTTCCGTTAAAGGATCTCTTCCAGTGAACTTGACTATGATTGAGGAAACCGTACGAGCATAGATAAAATTACAAGAAGTGAACAAAAAGTAAAAACTTAAACTATAATTATATAATAGTGTAGAAGCATTCCATATTATTCCTGAACGCATTTGGTGTCTTAGGGTTGCAGTCTAAGGGTCTCAGGTCCCACTTATCTTCAGTGTGTGTGTTTGGGTGCCTTCTTCTTGCCATAAAAAACTGTAAATGCAAGTATGTAATTTAAAAAAGTCTAAAAAAGCAAACTTTGAAAACCCAGTACCCCCGCAGCACCAGGACTACAGGACAGGACAGGAGGTTGTTATAACCTTTGACATTCCTGGGGTGAATACCAATCAAACGTTACCCAGCACTTAAAATTCCGATGAGTAGTGTAGCCTACACAGAAGGTTACAAAGAAACATGAATACATACACATTACACTCAATCTTGGGTAATCAGGTAAAAAAAGCTCGAGATAAAATTCCATTACAAAATGTACAATGGATACTTCCAATTAAAATAAAATGCGAAACGAAATAATAGAGAATAGAAATAAACGATCGAGAAAAACTGCGATTGCTAGATACGCGATTGAGTAAATGGATACAAAGTTATCCTTTTGAAAAAAACGTCTATTAGATACCTATTGTTGATGGTTGCAATAACCACGTAACTTAATCGAGGTCAAGTCGTCTTCTCAACTACAATTAATTCAATTTGGTGGTCTAATGCGCTCGTTCCCAAAATACCAAATTCCCATTCTGTTTACTGGAATCGCAAAATATAACAATAAAAATAAAAGATTTTGTTTATTGGTCATGAGATTATAGTGTTTTGGGAATCTGATAGAGTGTTAGGTATATGGTATTTCGGGAATATGTGGCCCAATTGACTTCTTCAATGTTTTACTCCATGATCTTAGTTGAGTTGCGAGGTTATTTCGAATGTGGAATAATAGGTTTAAACGGTAGAGAGAGAGATGTGTAGGTATGTCTTTTTTTGTTGAGAACTATATTGGTATGTTAGTGATACGTTACTACTTTAAGTAAAGGCGCATCGCCAATGTGATTGATTGACATGTGTCTTTGACGTGGTAGTGATACCGACAAATAATATTCGTATAGGTAGGTATATGTGATTTACTCGCTGTAGAATTCATCGACCAATAACTAACCGGCAAGCCTAAATTGGCCTGACAGAGCATTATTAACCTATTATATTGTGTATAATTTTGATTCGGTCGCAAGAAGCAGCTCTTCTTAAGCGGTAGATACCTCTCGTTCTACGGCAACTTTATTCTACGAGTTAGAATACTTCGTCAACGAATTGCAAGTCGAGTAAGTAAATAACAGCCCCGGTATACTCTTTACCCTCAGAATCAGTTAACAAACCAACCTAAAACAAAACAAGTATACGAAATTGAAAACTTTAAAACAATTAGAAACTTGATTTTAATCTTCAAATTCTCATTGTAAACACTTACAGACTGAAACTCTTTTATTATTTACACAAACTTCCAAAGGTTATTCAGAGTCGAACTATTTCAATAACGCCAACTCAAGACCAATTTTTTGCCAGACAGAATTAAACAACCAAACTTCTTTCATTACTTTTGCATCTGTGGATTATATTAAGTTGCCAAAAACAAACGTCAGTGGGGTTAAGTTTAAATTGGCTGGGGTCTTAATTAAAATAATACTTGGGAGACAAAGGAAAAAGATTAGCGGAACGTTCGCGGTGCTGACGGAGATTTGAGCCAATTCTCAAATTATGCGGGGCCAACGTCGCAGATTTGATAAGGTATGCAGTTTTAATTGCATCTAGAATGCTAATTTATATTAAATTTAGTGGTCAAATTTGGTGATAAAAGTCGAGGTTAAGAGAATTTTTCTGTTATGATTGCATCGGTTTTGTAAAATTACAATTTTGCTAGTTCTTACATAATATTTTTTAAGTCAGTTCAACTTCAAATACAATTGTGATTTTTGGAATAATTGGTTTACATAGAGTTCTAAGTTAAGTATTTTTAAAGTGTTTAAGTCCACATTGTCGAATCCATCGCCGTAATTTAATGACGAAGCATCTGCTTTTAAATTCGGAAACGTTAGAATGCTTTTCTCTTTTAAAAACATCTGATGAATAATGAAAATAAAAGAAAAATATCATTATCATCATAAGATCAGCCTAAAGACAAAGCCATGCTTAAGGATATTTACGATAACGTCAGTTTTGAGGAACTGAAAATTTAAAATAGGAAAACATAAATAATTTTTAGATTTTTATAAAGAATCTAAGTAAGTACCTATTTAACAATGATACCGAATGTGATAACCATAACAGGAATAACGAAACCGCAAAATAAACCTTCCTAACTTTCAGATGCAGAGGACAGCTCAGAAATCCAAATGTGGTAGCGGCATCGTATATTTCAGTAGCGTATAATTGGAATTAGAGAATACAAAATGCCGTAAATAAATAAATAACTACTCTATGTTGATTGTTCCTGAGGCTCCGTAGAAGTCGTTTATTGATATTTCCTCGGAATTTTCTAATATTTGACACATACATTTAGCCCTTGCCTTTTCTTAGACTTGAACATAGACAAGAAGAGAGCTAACTTTAACTGGCACATAAATTTACTTGTCGATTGTGAAACAGGCCCCTAGATAAATAATGCACGAGTCTACGACACCCTTCATAGTTGCACAAACGTTATCCTAGCTAAGTAATTATTTATTAATTTCAGCCAGTTACCTAAAATAAAATAACATCCTGTGTAAGTGTTATTAAAAACCAGCGACACTTCTTTCCAAAATTCGCACAATACCCAAAGTTCGAGCATTGTTACATAATGAAATCATTACGTGCCTTGAATTATTCCCGAGTGGCAACAAAAAACTCGTGAGTAACTCATTGTTTTAATCGTCCTTGGATTTAATAATGAATAACTTTATGAAACAAGAGAAGTGAATAAAATATGCCTTAAATGTGTAATTGAAATTATTTTAAGGTGTTACAAATTCAATTCTGTAATTAACGATCGTACAATGATAAAAATACGTTAACGATCCAGTGTCCCTAGATAGTTATCGAAAATGTATAGGATTGTCGTAAGTTGCCGAATGGTCGTGTCGAGCGAAAATTTGTTAATTCCGTACATTTTGTTAGTTTTCGAAAATCGTTTACGTTAGAGTTAAAAATCTTGTCTAGGGTCATATAAGCTCATTATATGCTGGTAGTTCTATACATTTTAGAGTATCTAATATAAATAATCTATTCTTGCAGTAAAACTATTGGAATTTTAGAAAAGTACCTATATACAGAAAAATAATATTAATGACGTTACCAAGGAATTTTCAAAAATTAAGGCAATTTCCATGATTTTCAAACCTAAAATGAGCTTTCTTTTGAGAGCTATCTTGCTATCTTGAGTATTTATATATATATGGCGTTCATACTTTCCACCCTGTACAGTAAATACATGAACATGGAGTACAAGTTTGGAACTAACTATATCAATAAACCGTATAAGCTTACAATATATTAATATTATACATTTATTACTAACTACAAATCATCCCTTATCCAAACATTGCCCTTCATGCATCCCTTCACTACTTATAAACATGTATTAAAATTAGGGCTGTCAAAATAAAGCATTCACCACAATCAACGCCAGAGACACGAGAATGAGTCTAAATTGTATACAATTTTTAGCAGCCGGCATTGAACAGATTAATATTGCCGAGGAAAACGCAAGCGCAATAAATCTCTCCACTTCCCGTAAATTACTATCACATGGCGTAAATTTATAGACACGGCTTTCCGTATGTTGTTATTCAAGTTGAGTATGAGGAAATATACTCAGCAGAAAAATATGCTCATGTTTGATATAGTTTTGGAAAAAGAAGAGGCGTTTTATGACATATTTTATCGTACGTTTATTTGTGAGTGAATTGTATGCAGTGAATTTATTTGTGAGAGAATTATTATTGCAGTGACTTTGTTTGTAGAGTTTGCCAAGAAAACGTCGATTATTTCAGAAGAAAACAAACGATAAAAAAATGATTTAATTCTATGTAAAATTATTTATACACATCAAAAATGTCCAGGGTTAAAAAAATCCTTGCGTTGTAATTTTTTTACAATGCAAGGTTTTTTTAAACCCTGGACATTTTTGATGTGTGTAATTCAATCTTTACGTCTCACCTTGGTATACTTTTACATGCAATAAAAAGTAAAATTAACGTATTATTTTGCAATGAAATTTATAATTAGGTATAGTTTATTACAAACACGAGTGCATAATCAAACGATATCGTATTTTGTCGGATAAGCCAGATATACGAATTTATCCGACCTAATAATAATATCTCATGAATATTCACTTAATCATCAGTAGGTACATACATTATTTTTCAATTTTCCAGAATAAAATGACTTCATTCATACCTGTTTTACAAACTCGTTTTGGGAGTTGTTGTTTTTTCCAAATTAAAACATATTCAAAACGTGAAAAAGTAAAATAATTTGCATTCAAGACCGTTCTTTGATCTCTGCCCACCCCAATTGGGAAAGCCCCCATAAAAAACACCCAAATTGATTTTACGTCACTATAACGTGTTTTTTTTTTAAATACCGTAATCTACCTTTTGTCCGTGGTTTTTTCCGAGTATAACTTATTTATTTTAAATACATCGAGAATTATCAAGTATTTTTAAATTAAAAGTGTCCTATGTTATTTTCCAGGCCCAACTTGAGCCTACAGTTTGATTTTTGTACAAAATATATGAATAGTAGTTCTGACATTTAGCCGTAAAAAAAAATCCTCTTTTACGGCTGCAGTATAGCTGATAAACTCACTTATTCTTGCATTCAGAGTATAAGTAGATATTCAACATCAGGTCAATAAAAATAACTCTTTGATTCAGAGATTACAAAAGACATAAGTGACAAGAAAACAAACTGTTACAAACCGAAAATAGCTTCAACACGTCTAGCTTACGATGTTACGTCATTCCTAAAATATTATATTTCCCATCTTTTAATTAAATAACCTTTTTTTCTTAAAATATTCCAATCCTACGCACCCCTGACTATAAAGCCAGAGTTCACCAACCGTGGGTCTATCAAAGAAATATAACACAAGGTTAATTGCGCGAATTCCAGCCCTTCGCCGTCTCGTGTGTTTATTGAGTAATAGAAATTCCTTCGAGCCCATGTTTGTTCGGTGCGTGAACGTTCACATTCTAGGCTGTAATATGAACCAACGGTTTTTTACAACTGGAACTTTGGCGCTATTTCATGGCAGGAATTTGTAGGAAAGGTTTGTATAACTAATTAATTTCAATGCTTTATTTAAGGTAACGAATAATTTTACAGAACGTTACCGTCAAGTTACATACTGTTTATAGGTTTATAATGTAACAACTTCAAATTACTTCACGTACTTACAGTACCCTAACGAAAATGTTAACCGCTTTAGTGCATTGTCATAAAACTGAACATCAAAAATGACAAGTATGAAAAAGAAAAAATGACAATGACAATGACAATAACACGGTTCTGAGTATGATAAAAACTTGACCGAAGCGCGTGGAGCTAACCCCATGTGCTTCGGTTTAGTCAACAAGAGAAAATACTCTTTCACTAAGCTATTGTCCTCGCGTCTGATATCCATGGACTTCTATAAGTCCATGGGAGTGTTTATAACTAACTAACTCGACATTGGCGAAATACGATTTAATAGTCATAATAAAAATAAAAATTAGAAGAATGATAAACCTTTTCATTCACATGTTATACATTTTGAAAAGACGATTTTTGAATCAAAATTAATTTTAAAACATAGTTTTATCCATCCAAAACCGATTATCTACACCATAATTATTTTAATACAGACAAAACAACCTAACAACATTCCTTGTCACAAAACAAACATTAAATTGCAACTAAAACCTCAAGAGGAAAACCAGGAACGCTTTCAAAATATATTTGAAGCACTAACGGTTGCCTCAGACACGTTTTGCGGTAAATCTTTCTTCGCATTGTCTTCGTGCAGGTGTTCGTTCTATGCGCATAGTTCTATAAACAGTTGCATTGAAGATTTATAGAGTGCACTCTTGAAACCTTGTTGTCTTGTACAAGTTTTGCTGAGATTTTTTGCTGGCAAAGCGATTGTTTTCATGAATAATATAAGTCAGTTATAGAGCGTTAAAACGTATTGATTACAACTTAAGGCTTGGCAAGAATTTCATAAACATGTCATGTAAAAGGTAGGATGGCACAACAAAACACAATGATTCCGATACAAACTTCGCTTTACTTAATCCATCTCTAAAAATAAAACAAAGCCTCTATTACGATTTGTCTTACATTTTTAGTTGCTTTTGATATTATGCTCTATCAAGTTTTATCTTTCTCTGTCTTGTCAAAACAAGATTGAGACAAAAGTAAACGATAGTAGAAATTGTTCGATTGCAATATTGTTCTATGGGCACTTTTTCATTAATACATTTCCTTCCTTTTACTGGTTAATCCCTGAAAAATGTTGACTATCTCTGAAATGGCATCATTGTGAGTTAAGCTTTATTCTATATTTGAAATTACGTAATGCCAGAGATAGTCAACATTTTTTGACTTGCAAGATTTGAGTCAATTATATTTTGTAGCATCTAAAGTATGTCAACATAATTGTTCTTATTTTATTTGTCATCATAAAACAACCTTTTTCGTCCTCGAATTGCAATCGTGCCTCAGGGCCAATATGGCCGATTCCTCGATAGATATATAAAGACAGATTCATTCCATCCCGCTCGGTCCCTAGCGACATGAATAGAAATGGTTCATTTTCACGTACCGACCGTATCGGTGACGCTGGACGTACATAACTGATATTCTTTTGTTTATTTTACACGCGGATTTGTGGGTTTTGTAAGTTAGACATCTGCCACGTCCAGTTGTAATAAAAAAGAGTGCTTAAAATGCAATTTTTACCCGAGTGCCGAAAAAAGCGGGTAACGTTTTCGAACTGTGTGTATGTATTGCTCTCTGTTTCCGTGTTAAGGCTCAACTTATGCCCGATTGCGACAAACGAAACGTCTTTAGATTGTTTTAACGTCGCAAGTGACGCAAGAGACTTTAATATAAATTCTAAAATCGTAAATTTAAAAATATGCTGTACAATCGGCAAAATTGAACTTTGACTCACCCATACAGTGACGGTATAAATTAAATCGTAACGATCGTCAAAGAAAATTTCTCTGTGACTCAGTTCTATAGTGGGTCAGGTCTCCATATTGGCAATTGTACAAGGTTGTTAATATTATGTTTACCTATACAACCAACCAACACCAACTTTTGAGACTACATGCCATTTAGCAATATTTTTTCAATACGAAAGAGTCAAAGTTGATAAATGAAAAAAGAGAAATGGTTAGCGAAGAATCAAATATTTTGAATATTAATATTTATTGTAATATTTAATAAATAGTAACAAACTTAACTGCAGAAAATCATTACTTTAGGTTACAAGACACATCGAGATAAAATAATTTATGATTAATTAACGCGAATAATTCCCACTTAACTACAAATATTAACATGTAGGTACTATCGATAAGTGTTTTAATCGATACGCGAAATCACTACTTGTCCAATGATTTCGCTCCAAAAAATCCGCTGCTGCTCCGAGTCTATATTTAATCAACAGGCTCTAATTTGGCACCGCAGTCTATACATCGTAGTTTTTCACATCCCTTGCCTATTCATTCCCTTTATTTGCGTGCACGGCTTTACGTTTCTTCTTTCATCGATAGTGCAAATTGGTTAGCGACCCAATTCTCTAATAGAGGCAAGGTGCGCATTTACGTCAGCGTTACTGTAGCTCTGTAATTTACGTTTGCTTTGAATTTACACGGCTATAGGCGGGTTGGAAGAGCTTTGTAGTGCTTTATAGTTTTATAAAGGTTTTAATAATGTATCGACGAAGATTTTGTCGCAAATTATTACTTCGCAAATAATTTATAGTGTCATTTTTCATAAAAACTGTTGCACTTTAATTTTGCAATCAATGTTTAGTAGTTATTGTTGTTTAATAAATAATAATTTCAGTATGCCAAATTATCTTTTCACGTACAACATATCGTAACGTTACGGCACGTTGCTGTTGTGGTCACAGTTCTACCCTAGCCTGACTTAAAACTTATGTTGCATGGAATAAATAAATATGCTTAACAACTATTTGCTTTAAATAAACTTGGCAAGTAATCTTTTGGAAAATTAAAGTAAGTACCTACTGCGATAAGTATGTATGTATGTATGTATGTGTACTCTTTATTGAAGAATAAAAAAGAAATACAAAACACAGGCCATATAACAAAAAAAAACAAGTACAAAGGTGAACTTATCCCTTTAAATAATTTCTTCCAGATAACCCTTAAAAGCTACAGAAAAAGATTGTCTTACAGACAATGGCAATGGTATTATAAGTTAGTTGGTAAATTAAATAAGACGAATAATATTTCGCCGAAACGGCAGTAAACCTTTATAAAGGGATAATGCCATCCTTTGACCCGAGACTCTGTTTGCGTGCCTCTATATTATGGATGCGTGCTGCCTGCAAGTAGAGATCGGAGCATAAGGAACTAATTCACCTAAAGTTCGTGAGAGGAGGTCATACATCATAGTGGTAATAACCTGGTATAATACTGATTTATTTTTATTGTATACTAGATTTCTAGATTTAATAGTCGTAATGCTAAATACATACGTGTGTTTTTATTAGTTTAATCAACACCGAACTTCACTACATATCCAATACATGTTTTTTTTAATAATTCCGAGCAAAAACAAGTCAAATTCCTATTAATAATTTCTCAAAAGAATATTGCGTTCTAATTTCTCAGTAATATTTATTATATTCAGCAAGACGCGGGCCTACACTCTAGTAAGCATGAACAGAAACCGAAATAAGCTCATAAACATTTTTGCAATATATGCTCCTTTCAACATCAAACATAATTGGCTCTTCGCGCATCCATATTCTGTACGTCTTCGCCGCAAACTAAATTTATGAGAACATCCACGAAGACAGCCACGCTTGACAACTCAACGTAATTAATTAAGGCATAGCCCTCGCTTTGAAGCCGTAGCTTTTGTTTTGTGGATTTGCCATTTAAATTGTCACAGAATACGGCTTTTTTGACAAGTCTGATTGAATTATTCCGCTTTGTATTAGAAATGAAGAAGGCACTTATGGATAAGAGATGAAGGAAGCTTAGGTCTGTTTTATAATGGAGCAGGCTAGAAATAGGAATCGCCGTATGACTGAGGAGTGTATCCATTGTGGATTGAAATTATTAGTAAGTCCTTGCCGTAATGTCTATGGAAATCGATTACAATGTGGGATGTTAACAACACTCCTCCCTTTGGTACTTTGTACGCAGATAAATATAACATTAAAACACGTGTAAGTATACAATTTGTCTATTAAAACGATCTAAGGTGTTATTTCTTAATCTTTTGGTTTTTAAGTTTTTTTGTATCGCTTCAAGAAAGATTGTTTTTTTTAATGGCATAGAGAAGATGAAGCCCTGTAAGTTGCTAACGCAATGAACGTCTCGAACGAGTTTGCGTTTCTCGTATAAATAACATGGACGCAAATACGCTCGAGACAGTTTACCGCGTCAACAGCCACTTACACTCACGGCTCTGGTGGTAAGTGGGATCAATGACCCATAGACATTCGCATTCTCAAGACTACAATCTTAAGACTGCAATCCGAAGACCGCAAATGTGTCCCCTGAGGACTAATATAGAATGCCTCTAAGCTAGTAATTTCACCGGTTGTCTTATCCCCATGGGATTTGCAAGAATTTATGGTCATTACAGTTGGTAATTCACATACAACAATATGGTGGTTTTAATTCATCGTAGTAAGTATTAACCGGCAAAAAAATGATAGTTCCCCTGTTAGCTCGTTATCACGTAAAGGCCGCCATATACGGAACGATCCGTCGTTACGATCGATCTGAAACGATAACGTGACGATTCATATTTCTATTGAAATTTTGATGCGATATTGCCACACACGTACAATCCATCGCTCGATTTCAGTTTGAACCGACAGATCGCAACGACGGATCGTACCGTGTATGGGGCCACTAAGGCAGCGTTAGGTACCTTCTGCGATCCTATAATGGTCGTGTTTATAGATAGACGTGGATAAGCGTGGACAAAACATCTGTCACTTTCTGACCAATATGAAAGTGTGACAGAAGATTTACCCACCGCGATAAAGGCAACCATAATACGTACACAGTAACTTTTTAATAATACGCTGACGAGAAAACGAAAGTTCGCTCGATAAATGTGTTCAAATCGTTTTATCCGGTTAACTTCAATGTCACAGATAGACACACATATACAAGAAATACACAGACACACAAATATACAGATACATACGATTCTGAAAACAATTTTCCAGGAAATCATCGTAAAGACAGAGAAACAAAAGCAGCTTTTATCTCAGATAAACCGCTTTCCCGCTTCCCAATCCCCCTAAATTCCCCAAGCAACTATTCAATAGAAAACGCAAAAAAAAACTTTTGAAGCAAATGGCTGTAGTAAAAAATTCGTCTTAAATGTTCGGTTCGCCGGGTTTCCAGAGAGGAATTTGTGGAATCCATCAATTTGTTCGATTTTCTTTAACACCGAAGGAAATTCTCTCGCGCGTCGATAAATAACAGATCCCTGATTTATTCGGCAATTTCTTAATCTCGAATCGTATGGTGAAGGAATTTTCATAATTTATCGCCTTCGATCCCATTAAAGGTAATTGATCACTTGCCTATATTTGAATTAATGCTTTAAAGTGAACGTTCCTATGCATCAACTTCTCTCGTTATAATAATAGCTAGACCTAGAATTTTTACCGGCACGAACGATAACGCTAGTGATTTCCCTTTGGTACTAGTATATATTGATAAACTAGTACCTATTTCATTTTGATGTTATACGTGATCACAATTCCACATACCTAATAGTGTGAAAGAACTTTCAAAATGCATGCATATTTTGCATGCATATGCATGCATATTTTGCATTACTCATATAAATAAATTCATATTATATTATTATACTCATATATTTTATTCAAGTTTTTTAGGATTGTAGGTACTGTTGTTCTGCCTACCCCAGTCTGGGAACGAAGGTGTGAGTTTACGTAGGAATGTAATGAAATTATCAATGAAACAAATCTTGAAAAATATTCCTTTGTCTTCGAGGCAAGTTAAAATTGAGCTGGATAATTAACACCTCCTATAACAGGCACACACACACACACACACATAATAAACTGCCACAAAATCATGACGCGTATATTCTTAATAATGTAAGAATTCCTCTGTGACGTTTGGGTGTTTACTATTTATCGATAACATGTTTGTCGAAGTTAACAATCACTAACAATACATCGTTTGTGATGGTCTCTAATTTTTAGGTCTCATAACAACACATTCATTCTTAAACAAGATGACTATTTTAATTCCGTAGGAAAGTTCAATAATTTATAAATATCAAGCAAAATGCTTTCAGAAACACGATAGTGCTTTTAAACCACAATGAGGCACAACTTTTAAATAAAATAGGGCGCATCTCTTTGATTGAAAACACTTCGGTTCACAGTACAGTCAATGTCGTACTGTTTTCATTAAATGGTAGTCAATGATATATTGGCTTGTTGATTAAAAGGGCAAATTAATAATGCAGAATAATGCGTTAAGTTATGATAAACGAGATTTGTTTGCAAAATGATAAAGTGCCTATGTTTAACATTGTCTAAGCGATATTGTAACAAATAGGTCTCAGTATCGTTGTTTTACCTTTTCCCTTTTCTAAAATAGGTTTAAAGAAGACAGCAATGTAGAAATCAATATCAACGTCCAGTACTCTATCCTATTAAGGGCCACTTGCATCAAAAATTTAACACTGGGTTAGGACCACAGAACAGAAAAAACAGTAGAAGTGTCCAGTTCGATATTTCTCAAATAAATCCAGAAGCATGCCTTATTGTGCTATTTTGGAGTGTAAAAACGATAGCTGCACCAAAAACATTTTCCATGGTGGCGTGTTATTTGTATGATAGTTTGAGTATTGGCGACAACAGGTCTGATACTAAGGGAAGCTCATGCCGCTTCCGCTGTTTTTTCTATTCCGTGGTTAGGAGACTAACTTCAATTAAAATTACAGTTTTCGTACGAATCTCTCTCGCGAAGAACTCTTTCGCTTCCCAAATGTTTACCAATACATTAATAGTATTTTATGTAACTGATACATAAAGAGGGTCCTTAAAATACGAGTGTGGTTTTATGAAACGAGCTCAAGGCGAGTTTCATAATAAGATCACACGAGTGTTTTAAGGCCTAATTATGTACAGTTACATACATTACTTTATCTACACACATATTATAAGTACTCTAAGATGCGTTCAGTAGGCGGCAGAACAAACATGGCGGCAAAGCTAACCTGTGTCACGAATATGAATGTTTTTTTTAAATCATAGACAAACTAACAAAGTCCCTATTCTAATGTTATTCGAAATCAAAATGGCGTACGACACTTTACTTCAAATATACCGAGTCGACGTTCAATTGATACTAGAATTGGCCCCTGTTTGAATTTTGTTGGTTTTGGATATGATCCAAATTTGAACAACATTACTTTATCAAAAGTTGTATCGTAATTTTAACTTTTCATTACAGCTACAGTTAAGAAAACATATCATAGTAAAATTGTATCAAGTAATGCTGGTCATTGTCTACGGATTCTGAACGCATTATAGAGAACTTATGATATGAGTGTAGATAAACGAATAATAAACACGTTATTAACTACAAAGTAGCAAACACGCACGCACATCATTACAGGGCCATCACGTAACCGACAAATTGTCGCAGCCAAAGCGATTTTATATTAACTCATAAATTTACGCTAACAACATACGAACCAATTTCCCACACACTTTTGTCGTTTGCAGGAGCATACTGTACCTACTAGTATGTGATAAATAGCATAAGTGTATTTGAACTCGTTGGCGTATAGGACCTTTTAAAATGTGCGATTGTAAGTACGGGTATAATGATGTGCTGCTGCCAATTCCTTGTGTCCTAGTGATGTCTGTAATTTTGTCGATATTTTAGACTTAATTATAAATTAGCTGCCTTAGTTATTGTTCACAATAACGAGTGACTTTGCTTTGTGAACAAGTTTTTTTATAATAACCATTATCGTCTGTATCATATCATAACATTCCATCGTCATTATCATCTGCTCGTGACAATTTATGTCATTATGGTGTACCTCCAAATATCGATCGGTGTTGAATGTATGTATTGAAGAATTTATATATATGATTATGTATAGATGTAACCTCTTTGCAGAAATGAAAGTTTGAAAAATTAAGCCTTATATAATAAAAACATTTTGCAAAATATTTGAAATCTAACCAATTGTTGTAGCCCATTTTGTGTTAACGACCTAATAATTTTTATTTGTACTTAACTTTGTTAAATGCAATGAAGTTAAAAACAACCATGATATTGTTGATTTTATAACAGCTCTTTTTTTTTAAATTAATAGCTTTACTCCTGTTAAGATGTATTTCGACAGTGTCAAGTTATTTATAGACACTTCCATGGACTTACGTATTAGAAAAACAAGTCGATGGATATCACACGCGTGGGGACAATTGTTCGGTAAAAAAGGTTTTCTCTTGAGCAATTAACCGAAGCACATTTTAGCTCCACGTGCTTCTGTCAAGTACGACAAATGTGTGATTACTATATTTAACATACAATATTTAATACTAAAGAAAGTAGAATTAATGCATAGAAACTCTTTTAAAATCCCGCTCATATTTTCATGTTTTAATTCTGACTCCGCTTTAACTTTAGCTAGTGACTTTTACAAATCTGTATCGATATATACCCGCCTGGGACATCACTACCGTATGAAGAGACGTAGTATACTGCTGCCGTTATGCTCAGAATGGCCCTACGTGACGCCACCCTTTTGACACCTACAATTTATTGGAAAACGTGGCTTCAAAACACACGTACCTCATTTTCCGACTAGGGCAACATCCCGGTTTATTTGCTACGCTGAATTTCGGTCGTGCTAGTTAGGTTTATAAGAGTTTTATGTAAGTATAGGAGGCTTTATAAGGCACGTTTTTGCAAGGGAAATTTAGTTTTTTGTTCAGACTTCGTGGTCGCGGCTATATACTAAATTCAAACTGCTCTCAGTTTACATAATAAGTTATTGCCACAAGCTACTAAAATGTACGGCTACTTAGAGTTGTAATGTACCTACAAACCAAAAAGTCGTTTTCACAGCTATTGCACCGTATTTTAAATAGTAAAACAGTAAAATGTAACGGCTTCTATCTAACGGAACCCTCGGTGCGCGAGTCTACTCACATCTTTTTTTAACTGTACGAAGCTGTGCTTTAAAAGCTAACCGGAGCATTAGGCGTGTTAACAAAAGACGCGTTTACGGCGCGCAAAGTGCAAACCCATGTACGCGGGTAAGCAGGCGTGTGGCGGCATTTTCGTCCCTAGGGCTTTATGAGGGCGACGTGGTTTTTTTCGCGAATTATGATGTTAGGGTGTTTTTTTTGGTAAAGTTATGATTATCATTATGATTTTTTATTTTTTTCAGAAACGGAAATATTTATATCTTTAATGCCAGGGGTTTTCTACTCGGTAAAACCTATACTCGAAAATCTAATTCAAGGCCAAAATCCTAACCTAAACGGGCGCACATTCGCTGTGATTACGGTATTTCGGTTTAATTGTAGGTATTTTTATCAATAAAACTTTGAATATAATATTAGGGAATATTACTGGTTACACGAGTTCTCATTCATGTTTTTATGAAATAATGTTAAAATAACGAAATAATCAAGATGGGAACTGTCAAATTTTGGTCTTTAATTAGATTTTTTGCGTTGGACGTGTTATCGCATTGTCAACTTTATGATAACTCTTGTTTACTTGATACAGTACAGTATACAATGCCAAAAGCAATTAAGTTTTTACGAGTAGAATAAAGCCCAAGGTTGATGATAAAACTGTGTTTTGTAACATTTTAACTTACAGATAGTATTTCTACATTAACTTGGACACTTACCAAAAAACATAATACAGCTTTACCTTCTTATTCCAAGGTCACTGTTAAGAGTTTGCTGACGAATAAGTCGAGCCCAGTACACTAGAGTTGCTTGACTCTTATAAGGCAACTCTTTTAAAGGTTTTGTGACAAGGACATAGGTACGGGAAAATTACAAAAAATCAGATTATAACGCTCAATATCTCTGAAACTAGTAAAAATAGCTGAACATACATAGGGGTTAAATCTAAAGCTTTTTAGCTGCTCTATCACCCCTAGGCGGGTTGACGTCAATTTATAGGACACCCTGTATATTTAGATCGATCAAGACATCAATTTCATTTCAACTAAATAATTCCATGTCCGAGAGTTTTAAACGTGAGAAAAACAAAAAGAGCATTCACTACCAATCTAAAGTCCACGATTGAAAGAGGCAGTCTCAAAGGCAGTTCGTACGTTATTTATTGCTCCAGTAACGAGTTGCCGACGACTTGAAGTAGGATCATTAATAAGTTCCACGATCTAATTCGATAAGGGTCTAACTCCACATTCCTTACCACTGAGATACGACATTTCTCATTACAGAACATTTGTTCAGGATTCCGCTCAGTTGAAGAAAGTAGTAAGTGCAGTTGTTTTGTTAGAGATTCGAGCTTTTGTAGTTACAGGGTGTTGTTGGCTGTTGTAATCAGATCTAGCAAGACTAATGACCTGCATTAATACAGGTTGTGAACAGATTGGATCAACGGATTGCCTATTTAGAGTAAACATTTCAACTTATTGACTTGCTCGTGATTTAGCGTAGACGGTTTGTCTATTTGTAACTAAATGTTAGTTATTTTGTAGATACATACAAACTTGTTCTATGTAGTGATTCTCTCAAAAGCAAAGGTGAGCGAATGCAGGAGTGATGTCCAAGCGGCGAGTTTAAGTAGTCCCGTCAGAGCGAGCAAAACACATTCTAGCGCATGCATTCTCAATTAGGCAGCCTTATACGTTCGAGAAGCCATGCTGCCAAATTGAATACACGCGCTGAAATGTGTTTTGTTCTCTTTGACGGGACTACTTAAACTCGCCGCTTGGACGTTCACTCCTGCGTTCGCTCACCTTTGCTTTTGAAAGAATCACTACCCTGGGGATATAGTTATAAGACTAGAATTTAGGGCGATGCCAATTTAAATAAATGTTGATAGTTTCACTGTTACATGCTATTTTTTTATGTAGTACAAAATTGTTAGCTTCTTTATTTAACGTTAACAAGTAAATAAATGAGCTAATTAAAGTGTATGATAGAATCCTTACATACATTTATGTATCTATATAAATAAAAATGAATCCCTAAATGTGTAGCTAAGCGCAAATCTCGAGAACGGCTGAACCAATTTGGCTGTTTTCTTTTTTGTTGTGTTCGTTATTGTCAGGACAAGGTTTGTATGAAAGAAAATAATTGCAAAATCCACCGGGAAAGTCAGAAATTTGCATCGGGGCGAAGCCGCTGGCGGGCCACTAGTTATTAATAATAATTATTTAATCTTATAATGTCCCACTGCCGGGCAAGAGCCTCCCTCCCTTTCTTCCCACTGCTGGGCAAAGGCCTCCTTCCCTTTTTTCCAGTTTTATTTGAATTAATTTAACTTACTTCCACAACAATTTTACTTCCAAAACAGACGGAGACGGACGCACGGCTTACGACGACGGCTTTACTAAAAAGAGTCCCGTTTGACACCCTAAGGGCACGAAACCAAAAAAAACACACAAGATAACAGATAAGTTAGTAAGTAACTTGGACGTATAACCGTTATTACAAAATTCCTGAGCCATTCTAAAACAAATACGAATTCCCCTCCCACATTAAAGCCTATATTAGCAAGTTATACGAGCCGAGTTTATAGGCTGCGTAAAATAATATTAAAATGAAAACATAACTCTCGCATTACTCTTAATGGTCGCAAATGTCCATCGCGTCGGCTTAATGTCGCTATTACCAGTTATAATTAAGACCCACGGGAGAAAAGTATTTAAATGATAGGGTACATTTACTTAGTTGGTAAGCAGGCGTTTTATTTTTTTCAGATTATACAGGGTGATTGAGCACTAACTACAGGCACTCTGCCTGTAGGTATTCTACAGGAAAAAATTCTATGGTCTCTAATATCTTGTTTTCAAGTGCACATATTTTTGTCCTCCGGTGAGCTAGGTATTTACGGCCATATTTATTAGGAATAATGTTTTAACTAACTAATTTCTTTTTATTGATGTACCTATGTATAAATTCTGTTGGTGCCACTCCCAATTTGCCGATAATTCTTTAAGAAACTAAGTTCAAAACGAACTTCACAATCTAAGTTCACCACACAATTTATTATTAATCTCTATTCCAATACTTATGTCTAGGCTTTTAAAAATAACAAAGTCTAGCTCTAAAAACTAACTTAATAAGATCTCTTGCACTGTAAAAAGGTGGTACAACTTAATAATTTAATCATCAAGGAGCAACTATCAAACACAACAACACATCATACAACAAAATTACATGATATTAACACTTCATTAAAACCAATAAAATCGTTAAGTTAGGTACTTTATGTTATAGTACCTATAGTACCCACTGTACCCCTAACAAAGCCGAGAGCTCACAATGATGGCTGATGGAGTTTCCGCTCGCTTCTCATAAAATAATGTACGAGAATATTACCCTCTATTGTTTTTTTAACAACCACTTCGTACAAATGAATATGAATGAATGTGTTCAACCTTCAAAAGAGCGAGAAACTTTTTGAGTAACTTCTTAACTTGGTATTTTTTTAATACTAAACTTTTTATCTCCTAGTTTTAACTAGTAAAAATGCAAATATTTCTTGCCCACCCTATATAACTTGACACGTAGACTGAGAGAGTGACTTTGAGTCCGTAGCATAATATCGAATATCAAATTTCATAAGTACGAAATTCCTAACACAAAACTTCTAATATCAAAATGTCTAATGTACGAAATTCCTAAAGAGGCATGTCCTAATGCACTTTTAATCGAATGATCTAATCTTCGGAAATCAATATTCCTTTGTACAAATTGCCTAATTACAATACTTGAAACTCAATATTTCTACAGCTCAAAATCACTACGTACAAAAAACTTAGTGATAATTCTTCGAAAATCAATACATTTAATTCTAAAAAACTCCACCCCTAATGAACGTAGCAAGGCTTCGAAGCTTAAAATGTCGTTAGTATTTTCGTTGGTATTGTACTTTAGACATTTTAAAACAGGCTAATTAAACATAGGACATGCATCTTTAGGAATTTCGTACAATAATACATTTTGATATTCGAAGTTTAGTTTTTAGGAATGTCGTACCTATGAAATTAGATTTTCGATATTATGCTACGGACCCGTGACTTTCACGTTTATAATATTAGTAATATTATTAATATGTAATATTAGTAATAGATGTAATAGATGGAATATTAGTAGTAGATGGATGACATAAATTAACGAAAAAAAATATTGTATTAATATTTTCATTTCCAGCTCATTAAATATTTTAACTAGTTACTTCCCCTTGCAAATAAGATATTATTATAATGTGATGCACATGCATTACCTTTCATAGTGTGCATTTACCTAATCCCTATTCTACCTCAAAACAATTCAATAGCATTTGGAACGTCGTTTGACGACCAATTTCAGTTATCTACTACGTCGGGCCTTTATCCAAGGCCTAGACAAGCCCTGGGGCTCCGTCGAAATTAAGTCCCCTGTTTGTGTCAGTTTACCTGGAAAGCTATTCCCTGACAGCCCTTAATTCACCTGAATTCGTCAACCAAGACCCCTTAAGTTCTAGCAACTGTATGTAGCTGGAGGTCAAGTTTGTTGGTCCTTCTGTAAACAAGTAACCAGTATTGTACGGTATCCGATTGCGCGTAGTTGCTTCGGTTGTAGGGGTCAGGATAAGGTGGTATTTCGAGGTAAATTCGTGTTCAAAATCAATTGTTTCGACAGAGAATAACATAGTTGGATTGCTATTGAATTTAGGTTCTTTGACGGCGCCATATTGAAATCGGGATACAATGCTTCGCAGAGGAATTGACGAACAAAAGTTGACTAGTTTGTTGTTAGTTTCTGTTGGAATTAATTTGGTCCTGTTGTTTTTGGAATCTTTAATGAGTGGAATTGTTTTTATTTTAATTTTTAATGCTATAAATATGATTGTGTAAAAAATATTTACACTTAACCTTATTATATAGATAAAAACCCCTATGTAATGGCAAACCCTTTTTTTAGAGCTAATATCTCCAAAACTACTTAACAGATTTTAATAATATCTAGCTGAGAACCATTCTAATTAAACTAGGTATCTTAAAAAAAAACAGCGTCCGAATCGGGCCATCCATTTGGTAGGTACCATCAAAGACTAAAATGTTGATCCACCATTAGGACCTTGTCTTAATGACAGCGTCAAGTGACGACATAGAAATTCCATAAGAATAATTCGTTGGTTTTATACGACAAGGTTGCCGTACGACACAAAGATACGCAGGTACGCAGACACACACAAAAACATACGTTAAGCTTATTACCTATAACATATCTTTTTATTGTAGGTTGTTTGAAAGGACACGCCAGAGCGCCTTGCCAACATGCACTACGCTAACTAGCGTTTCTATTCGTTTCGTTTTTAAACCAATCACATCACTGGTAGATCACGTGACTGCGTATCACGTCATCTATCAGTGACGCGATTAGTTTAAAAACGAAACGAATAGAAACGCTAGTTAGCGTAGTGCATCTTGGCAAGGGCCCTCAATTCCGACAGGTATACGAAAAAATATAGGTGAGTGATAAAAGTAAGCATTTACAGGGTGTAGCATTTTTTTCCTTCGAACTTATCACTTGTAAAATATTTTCTAGTTAAGACAAATCCCGGAGATCTAAAGCAAAACCCCTGTACCCAAATCCTCTAAATTTAAACAGCACTGAAACCTGATTGCAGCGCTCTTGTGATTGGAAATCAGAGATTTATATCGTCTCGTTAGCCTCAGATAGTGAGCCGAATACGTTAGGTTTGTGTTAATTAACTAAATAAATTTACGCTAGGAATAGAAATACCTGCTGGTTAGAATTACCTGTAAGGTTTATTTAGTCAAATTAGTTATTTCATGCTTAAACAAGAATCCAGCTATGTAATTAATTTCGGTTTGTTACGAATGTATAATATTCTCAGGAAAAATCTTTTGCCTCTTAGAAAATACCTTTTTTTTAACCTGTGACACAAAGGCTACGAAAAGGCTCTTTTTAAAAACTTTATACCTACTCTTTAATTAAATGTTAGAATATGTATGGTATTTTTAATTAATGGAGATAATATTGAACTGGAAATTAATTAACCTCAATTACATCTTCTATGATCTTCCGATCAATTTTACTTAAGCAGATAGGTAGAATCTCGTTGATTATCTATGTAGAAATATAATTATTGCTTATATGTTGAAATTAAGTGTAATGATTTTCTACAAAATATCGCATCTTTTGTTGATTTTAGTGAATAGCTTGGTATTATTTACGTTAATGCATTGACTTAACTAGTACCATAGTATACTATGCTAGTACGCAGCTCGTTAAAAAACGCGCTGAATTTTCGATAAAAAATCTACAGGGTGTGTTCAAAGTGAAACGTTAAATTAATCAAAAATGGCATGTGACAAAAAATATTTTTTAAAATTGCTCATCAATTTTATTTAATATCGATAACGCGTCAAAAGTTAACGCAAGTGGAACAATGTGGATTATTTCCCGGCACGGACGTGACATGCCTGTGACGAAGCAGTTTGGGTAGCGTGACAGTGTTGTGTCACGTAGCACAAAGGAGTAAAAGTAACGAGAAATTTGTTATAAATATTAAAGTCTGTTTATACTACTTGTACAGTTTTGACGTAATTTGAATTACGAGTACGAAATTTCGTTTTCGATTGTAAGATAGTTAAGAGGTACTAATACACGTAAAACTTGCTAATTGCTTTTTATTATTTTTAACTTTTTATTTTTGATAAAAATGCAGTTCCATATTTTATTCATTAAACCAAAAAAATGGACCTTTATAAAAAAAATTAAAGCATTAGCTTAGTTTGGGACTAGGTAAATAACTCGTATCTGAGATTGTTCCTAATATTTTATTTATTTAATTAAGTACTTCGTTAACGTCAAAATTCTAAGTACTTAATATTTGTACTAAACGAAGTTTAAAACATTAGAATTTTAACAGTAAGAAGAAAAAACATTTAAAACATGATAGTTTTCGTGTAATCAACCTAAAATTTCCGACACACTATTAAAAAAATATCTAAATTAATTCTACGTTGATGTTCTAAAAAACCAACCAAAGTGCTACTCAATCTGATTAATTCAAACTAGCCAGTAAACAAATTAGAACTAACTGTATTATAATTTAATGTCACCCAAAGCCAAGCGCACGCGTTCCTTTCTCGCTCGTATCTCGCGAATAATTGCAACGCCGCTCACGGCGGCAGCACTAAATCCACCGGACCCCACCCCCCTGTGTTTTTGTCATAATTAATTTCACGATTTCACGTGTCCCTTGATAATCCGACGCTTGGACCTGAGTTGGTTTGTGGTTCGAGGTACAAGCGTTTGCAGTTTTGAAAAGGAATCAACTTCTGTAAGATGTACATAGTGGAGGTGGTAGCAAAACCCAAGTCGTAGTTTTTTTTCCCATAATAGACAACGCTCATTATTCCTTCATTATCCACCGGTCGTTAGCTCTTCGGCAATTTAACTCCTAGTCGATTTTAGAGAATTGAGTGTTTGAAAGTTGTTGAAATTAAAATGATAATACCTTAAATTGTAAACCCCCTTCGCAAACAGAGGGTAGCTATAATTTTAATGTGTATATCTGTGTATATGTCTGTTGGTATCGTAACTAGCTCCTAAAATAATGTACTGTAACGACCGCGAGTTAATTACGAAAAAAGTTCCTTAACTAGGGTGAATAGGGTGATGGCACCAGTGTTGGACACTCTTAGCTGACAGTCACCAGTAATAGACACTTAACTCTTAATTCAAATTCCATATGGTCGTAAATTGATTGTTGCAAAACAAATAAATAAAATAAAATAAATAAATAAATATCAGGGGACAATGTCACACCAATTGACCTAGTCCCAAACTAAGCTCTAGGCTTGTACTATGGGTACTAGACAACGATAAACATACTTATATAGATAAATATATACTTAAATACATAGAAAACATCCATGACTCAGAAACAAATATTCGCGCACATCACACAAATATATCAGCCCTTACCGGGATTTGAACCCAGGACCGCTAGCTTCGTAGGCAGGGTCACTACTAACTAGGCCAGCGCGTCGTCAACCCTTATAACCCTTATCTTTTGTAAAATAAGGATCAAGTGTCCATCATTGGTCCTTCCGTTGTCCATTACTGGTTCCGTCGCTCTAGGGTGGATTTTAGCTTGGATTTAGATTTATTTATTTCATATTAAAAGTTACAGTTATATTGCAAATTATACACGACAAAACAAAAATATTTTAGTAAAAGACAATGTCCAAAAATAACAAACAATAAAAGTGACAAATAATAAAAATAACCATTGGTTTCAGAGTTAAGTATGGGCTCTAACTAAACGTAGGGTGGCAATTATTTCGGGTCTATAATCTATTTATTATAAAATTCGGTGTAAAAATGGACCCGTGAATCAGTACTTTCCCTCGCCTGTCCCTTGCCCTACAGTATAAAAGGATGTGCATAATTAACCATGTGTAATACGATTAGGGCCCACTGGAACTAGCCGAGCGCGAGGGCCCTTTAAAAGAGCCTATCGGTTCCTTCCAGCGTGAACTCGGCGGGTTCAATGATACACGGATTTTGTTAGTTTTTGCGAGATGGTGGCTTTATTAGAGAGTTTTTGTTGAGTAAAATTAGAAAACAATGCCGGTTTTTATCTCCCACGCTCTAAAATGACCCATTATATGCCTAAGCGGACTAAAGTGATGCTTTTTGTCCCTAGGGGCTAAATAGTTATTTGTGTCAAATCAACCCGTGTGGTTGCCGGGTTAGAATAGTACCACTCCATGTCTTTGGAGTTGGTCGTGGATGTCGTAAAGTTAGGCGATGGGCTAGGAACCCGTCAGTAATACACTGGCCTCTTAGCATAATTGTGCAAAATGTGATAACAGAATTATCAACAACTTTTTGGAGTTGTAGGTTATTCTGTAGCACTGCCAACCCCACTCTGGGAACGAAGGCGCGAGTTTGTGTGTATGTGAATAGAAAAAGTTTCCAGTAATGTTTTTTTACCTCTCATGCTTTAAAATTACCAATAGTTAATTATATGCCTAAGCGGACTAAAATTATACTTTTTGCCCCTAGGGGCTAAATAGTTATTTGTGTTACATGGGGCCAAAGTAATATTTTGATCATCGATCGAGAGAGTAGAATCCAATACAATAGCAATACAATATACTCCACCCGAGAACAAAATACTCGTATTTTGACCAGAGTGATACACACTATTTTACATCACTGCCTATCTATGAGAAACAGAAAAAGCTATTTTAAGTAAAGTTAAATAAAACACAAATAATAAAGAAAATCGGTACTCGACCTCATTTTTAAGTAATTAGCGAAGAGTAATATGAACTTTTTGAAAAAAGAATTTAAATGAAGAATGCCGACTAACCCTAACCGGCCAGTATCTTCTTCACAAATTTTTACATTCAACCTTCACTGGAGTCGAGCAATTTCAACCTAACTACGTTAATCTGTCAGAAGCACGAACACGGACCAATCAGAATAGAGAACCTGAATTTGGTTTCTGCTATCCTCTAAAACCAATAGACGTTTATCGAACCAGTGTGATGAAACTACTTTTTCGTTTCAATTTTCTTGAAAAGCTGCAAACGGCCATCAACATACCTACAGCTTATGTGGCCGGAGAGGGTGCTGTA